>OMNV01029147.1:0-15039 GCA_900303265.1 Brotula barbata | reverse complement strand
TCATGCTTCTGTTTTTTAATGCTTCTGTTTTTGTTTGTCGTCGTCGGTTATTGACAGCAGCTGATCATCAGTGATGTCATCATTTGAGCTTTGGTTGTTTTCTTTCCACCTTTGTGTTTTTACGGGGTGAAGTTTCTAATTTCTTATAGTTTGGACTGAACAAAAACAGTGAGGAGTTTGGTCTTTTGTCTACCGTTTAGATTGAGATTGAAGACATACAGACGTTACACCGTCTCCTCTCTTCCTTTCTTACTTTTTGCTCCAATAAACGTCCAAACCGATTTATCGTCTGGCAGCAAACTGCGACGTTTAAGCTAAAACGTGTTTGATGGTATGAGAGCCTGGAATGAATGAGGAAACTCCACACAGAGAGAGAGAGAGAGAGAGAGAGAGAGAGAGAGAGAGAGAGAGAGCGAGGGTGAGCGAGAGAGAGAGAGAGAGTGAGCGCCTACTGAACACTTCCTTAAACTGTAAGATTTTGAAGAGGATCGTCGTGGGATCCGAACTTCGAGAAACCCAGACCTTTAGCCGGTCCAAAGTCTGTCCACCGTCCGTGGTCACCGGAAGAGGTAGGTGAAGTTCCTGCTCGGCTGAAACTTGTTGGTGTTCGGGATTTGAGTCTTGAAATAATGTCGGCGTTGTTATGTAAGCCACGTTGGAGTGACAAACTTTACGGGGGACGCCGAGCGGGTTCCAGGAAGAGTCGGAGTCCGGGTCCTGGTCCAAGCCTTAAAAGCGCCAAATGAAAGCGGAAAAAGCTCCGAGTCCGTTCGGGTTCACCGGGAGGCTAACGAGCAGCAACGGAAACAGGAGCTCCGGTTCGGTTTCCCGTGAGAAAGTTTACCTCTCGGTTTGATCTCCGTCCATGTACGGATGGACCAACCGGGAGAAAGACCGCGGACACCGCGGTTCACAAACCGTGAGGCGGGGACCACCAGCTGCCCTCTCGCTAGCTGCAGTCATAGCAGATACGATAAAACGTTTCTAATGATATATAGATCCGTTTATAACTCTCCGTGTGTCTAATAACTAATGAGTGAAGTTTAGTGTTCAGAGCTCTGACGTTTGGTTCATAAAGTTTGTTCAAATGTAAGATATTTGTCATTACCGTGTGGTAGCTACATGTGAGGAATCACTGCACAACGTGTGTTTGTGTATATGTTGTGTAACACATACGTGTATAAGTACATAGATGTACAATACAGTATATCAGCTGATATGTGGATATTATCACTTTCTTACTTCTTATTTTTCAGTGTTGGCCCTGATTTTATTGATAGGCCAGGCTGGAGACAAACGTTTCACCGTGATCTTTGTAATAATGTTGTTATAACAGAATGTTTGATCTAGTATATAATAGTTATGATGCGTGTAAATACTTTGAATTTATTCCGCCGCTCCTTCCTGGTTTGGTTTGACAGACAGCCGTCAGTTTCACAGTCGTTACCAGAACAATACAGGCGATGAACAACAACAACAACAACAACAATGACGACGAAACCTCTTATCTGACTGTGGTCTAACCCGTACCAGAGCAGGCCTGCTGCTGTTGTTGTTCAGTGGTGACCAAAGTCCACGAAATGACAAGGATCCTTGCCCGCCTCCTGACGAAGGCCGCCGTGGCGCTCTGGCTCTGCTGTCGCTCGTTCCTTCTTCTCGTTGCCGCGGTGTGGATGTTGTGAAAGTCTGTGGCACGCGTGGCTTGTTTTCCAGTCGCAGAGCCAGAGAAGCGTCAGTGGCGGTATTTAGTTAAAGGGAAGTGTCTTATTGAAAACCATCAAGATGATGCCATGCGTGATGTTGTGACAGGAAGCGAGTCAGCCCTCTAAATCCACAGTGGCTGAGCTGATTTGTTGGGTATTCAGGTACACAAAGCTCACCGTCCTCTTTTGAAATGTTCCTTCCATTGCCCGTGTATAATTGTCCGGACTTGGCCTGCATTGTTCCCGTCTGGAGCCTTCAGCTTTGTGGGAACCTGTAATCCTATATGGCTGCATTATGCTGCAGTTACTGCCGGTGTGTCAATATTGGTTTGTGGCATCGTGAGATACTTGGAGGACACCATTGGGACATCTGCCCATACTGTACATACAGCACTCATCTTTGGATAGAAGTACACACACACACACACACGGGGCTGTGTGGAGGCTAATGTGATTTTGGCTAATATGAGGCTAATAGAGGCTGCATGACCTTTTGTAACTTTGTTGTAGAAGATGAATTTATTGATGTTGATGGTAGTCCTGCCGGGGTCCACGTTCAGAAACGTAGGTCACTCCACCAGGAACGGAGCGGCCACGACGTGACAGGTTTCAGTTCAACGAGGCGTCGATGTGGAAAATGATCCAACAGCTGTCGACTTTTGTCTCCTTTGAAGAACCGACACATCCAGGATCATGTCAAATCGTCAACAATAAAATCTGTCTAACCCGTTAATCCACGTACCCCCCTAAAACACCTGGGCCTTAGCTGTCTGTTATGATGTGGGACACACATACATGGGAGACACACACACACACAATAAGCAAGAACAACATATGGGTAAAAATGATATAGATATAGATGTGCTAAACCAGCTTTCCATTTTTGATGTGGAACGATGACAGGAAAAAGAATCACTACACTCTCTCTCTCTCTCTCTCTCTCTCTCTCTCTCTCTCTCCCTCTCTCTCTGTCTCTTTGTCTCTGTCCTGTCTGCTCACACACACTTCTCTCCTTGATCAAATGCCATTTTGTATGTCCAGGCCTTGTAAACTGTGAGCGGAGCAGAAATGGACACCGCTCCGCTCTTAATGCACTGGGAGGGAGCGCACAGCGTGGAAGGCTTCATTTCTTGCAGCCAGCAGGAATGGCAGGTTTGAAGCTGCTGAAAACGTCTTAGGCAGAAAGAATGGGAACCACACCTAAAAGAGCTTCCACTCAAATTTGACTGTCTGTGGTTTTCTGTCCATGTTGCCAGTCGCCGGGTTTATTTTGGGTTTGGCAGGATGACAAATCCAGATGCAAAGTAAAATTACCAATCCATCAGGCCCGACCTTGAACCAGCACACTCGATTCTGTTCTTGTTCTGTTTCAAACTCTGTGCAGCAGAGAGACGGAGCACTGGCTTGGTGTTTGTCTGTCGGTGTAGGTGACGGTGTGCACCCAGACAGCAGCACCCGAGCCCCAACATGATGGCTCACGTGTTACGAGTTGACCTGTGTATGATTGGAGTGTGAGTGTTAGACATTAACTGTGCTGAGCGAAAGGAAGAAAGGAACGCTTTGATTCTTTCAAGGCTCTCGCCGCTAAAATTCATTAAAGGCTGCTTTGTTCGAGGATATTAGGGTGTGTGCGTGTGTGTATGTGTGTGTGCACGCACCGGTACACTTATGTGCATTTGAGACGGTGTTAATGTGGTAATAATACATACCAGTGTGGTTGGCTGGAAGGCTCGCTGCAGAAGGAAGGATTTGCTCGGAATGTATTTCTCCACTTACCGGCGCCTGTATTGTACTCAGCTGTCATATCAAAGAACGTCAGTATGAGCGATAACTGCTTACTGTAGGTGCATCACGGTCGCTCACAGCTGTCTCTGTAACGGTCAAATTTCCAGTACGAGGGGGTTTTATCCCTCGGAGCGATCATAAAGCAGGTTTCATGAGGCGCTATATGTTTACTCTCTCCATCCCACGGCAGGTTATTAGCTCAAGGTGCATGTGCGGCCCGGCCGGCACAGACAATGCTTGTTCACGTTCATTATAGTTGTGCGCTCGCGTGTTTGTTCAGCTCTAATTGCTCGGACGCGGACGGTCCCGGCTCCATCTGCCCGACCGGTGCTGGGCCGGCCGCCTGTGGACCCTTTGTGTCTTTCATGTTCCCCCACTTTCTCTGTCATTGTTTGTGGAACGCAGATTCCTTTGAGGAAGACCCTCAAAAGTCCAGAGATTCATTGAGCGTGCAGCGATCAGTTTTAGGATGTAGCAGTCACAGCCAAATGCGGCGATGCGCTCGGCTAAACCAGTGGTAGAACCGCTTTAGTTCCCTCTCTTATCAGTCATTTGTTTTCAACGCTTTGATTAATTCGAGGAAATGATGTATATTAAGTAAGTGTTTGCATAATCGGGAGATTAGAATTTTTCAGAAGTCAAAATGAAGATAAGACAGCATGTGTCACCAGCTTCCTGCTTTTGTTTCCAAGGTTTCAGTTAGAGAGCCAAGTAGGTCTGAGCGATGTGGTATTTTGACAGTAATTTGTAACTTATGGCTCTATGATGTCATAAGAATAACAGCAGCCCCGTAGTGTCATAGTACGAAGAATTTCTATGTCAGTCATATGACTTTGAAATCGCCGTGACCTGTGTTTGGTTAATTTTGCAGTCGAGCTGATGGTTGGGTTCAATAGTTTTTAGTCAAAATGACAAAAAGACTCAAAATGTGTTGACTTGACAGACATTAGTAGAAGTGCTGTAGGATGACAGTAATTATCACGACAGGTTGGTCGCTGGCTCACATCCAGTGACTTTGTCTTTGCTTAGCATCCTGTCTGTCCAGTTTTCATCATGATATTCCAGGCTTCCATCCTGCTGTCGGTGGGGGGTGGTGGTATACACTGAAACCTTAAAACAGCTTGTTCCGTACATATAGTGCCGCTGTAATGTCTGTGGTACTTATAGGTAAACGTTCCTCAGGTTTAACCATGCGGTGTTAGGTTGGCCTAGTAGCTGTAAGAACCAGGTTTACGTTGTCTGGTTCCTTGTCTGACCTGGGCACTGCCGGTAAAGTGTCAAAGTAGAGGAATTTCCCTGCAGGTGTTGTTAAAATATTCATACGTTCTGGACAGTCCTCATTACGAGCGGGAACCTCCTGTTGTTGTTATGCCGTGTGTCACGTTGCGTTTCCGTGTTGAGGCTTGCAAATGAAAGGCTCAAACATGACCTCCCTAACCTGTTCAGCCTGCTTGGCCACTGTTTCCAGTTAGTCACATCTATTCTAATGCGTTGCATACCAAAGCTTTGATGAGCAGGCTGTGTTCCGCCGTAACGATAACTTATCTCTTCCAGACAGACATTTACCCATCTTTGTTTATGAGTTCTGCTCATCATGTGATGGGAACAAACCAAAAAAATCTCCGTCTTCGATCAGCATGTGAAAATATTTGACCTATATGAGCAGCTGGCAGCCGTATTAGGTTCCTGCCTGGTGACCAACTGCAGTCTGGTGCCTTGATCGATGGCCTGAAGGACCAGGAGGAAACCCTGACAGACGTAGAAACTATGAAAGATCAGTACGTTATTAAAGTCTCTACCTTGAACCCATCCTGACTGTGAGGCACAGCGGGCAGCACTCACATGAAAACACACAGGGACCCGCTCCACATCTTCCACCCGGTGCCTCGATCAAGAGCAATGGCAGGAGCGATTAGCCTAACGCTCATGTTTTTGCACCCGGAGGAAACTCTACGCGGAAAGGTGTGTGTCAACCCGAACCCACAACCCTCTTGCTGTGAGGCAGCAGTGGTAACCATTTAGCCGCCGTGCTGCCCAATGAAGTGGTTTGCCCTCGTCACACATCCGTCCTCAAACTGTAGTCACAGCCACACACTGAGTTTCGGTCACACGGTCTGCAGGATCCGTTACTTAGGCGTACGGACGTGTTAGTGATTACTGGGTCTCGACATATTTTCGTCTCTTAGCAGCCTCGATGTGAAGTTGAGAGTCCGTGGGAAGGAAATGATTCAGTGCCTGGGGTAGACGTGGCCAAAGTTCTCAGTGATAGATTGGAGGCACAAGAAGGCTCCTGCTCTCGTTCTCCGGGAGAAACCAAATCCAAAAGGTGCCTACATCACACCTTAGTGTCCTCTCATTGTTTGCACTTTTGAGTGTCACTGGCAGATGGATGAAAGTGGAGTGCGGTAAATGCAGGGACCCTGAGTGGTTGTTTAAACTCAAGGTGGCTTTCTGAAAGGATGGGGGTCCCCGTTCATTCAGTCATTACTAGTTCCACATAGTTATAGCAAAACACCCGTATGCCTAGTTTGCAGTGAACTAATGCACTTTGTGAAGAGGGGTCATTGGTGACCTGTTTTGGGAAGGACTTCCCCTGGATTCTGAGCTGAAACACATGAATCTTACCCTTCATCAGCCCGTACTTCACTCGACCCTCTTTGCTGTGGAAATGTAGCTGCATTTCACGTCATTTCTCACTGTTGACCCAGTGGCTCTTAGACAGATTGAAGTGAATTTCTTTTCATCGGGTCCTTATGCTCGTCATTGGTGACGATGATGGAACTTTCTCACCTCTGACTTGATTCTAACAAATTTTAAATATGGACGGGCGACAAGAATTTCTCGTCACCGTATCTCAGTGCTTTCCGTTGCACGCACTCCCTCGTACGCTCTTCAAGTTGTCATGTTTTCCTTGCGAGGAATTTCAGCGTATACTTTCCGAATACTTGCGTGCTGGTACTTTGCATCCCTATCATTCCAGGACAAAGGCGAAAGACTTGTTTGAGAGAAACTGCATCGCTCCTTGAAGTGTCACCATGTCTCTGTTTCCCGTGTCTGGATCCAGTCAAGGCGAATGGAGTCTGGTCCAATGGTCGACTCCAGCCTGTCCTCGTGTCCATTGGACTCCCTTCCTGCGTGTTGTCTATCTCTCTTCATTCCGGCTCGCTCCCTCCTTTCCTCTACCCACCCCTTCCTCAACTGCATGTGCTCATTTTTTCCACTCTCTCTGGGGAAACAAGGCTCCATTTCTGTATGCAGTAATGTCAGTGTGTGTAAAAGTTTCAGTGGGCATCTGTGCGTGTATATGTGTGTGTGTGTGTGTGTGTGTGTGTGTGTGTTTAATTTTAAGTAAGATAAAATTTGGCCAACTTTGACCTTTGTGGATTTGATGCATATTGTAAGTTTATATATATATATATATATATATTATTATTGCTTGTAGTAGTATATAGAAAATATTAATACATTGCTATGGTCTATTAAAAATAAAATCTCTTCAAATATGATAAATTCCAATGAACTGAAATATAATAAAATACAGTGAACACATGTTGCATACATAGTGGTACTTTGAAGTAAAATAAAATAAGTACAAACCTATAAGTATTTGCTAAAAATAAGGAAAAGGAATGACTTGTTAGAGAGATGACAGAAGCTGAAGATGATGATGATGGAGAGTTGTGTTATTTTCCGGCTCCTCCTCACCTGTAGGGAGACCATGTCCGGTTTGTACTGGCGTCGGAATCCGAGGTCGTACATGAGAAACTTGAGCATGTCGAAAGCCTGATCTTCACTCATGTGGAGCAGCAGCACTCCGGCCACAAAGCTCACACCCTGGCAGTAGCCCACCTGTGCAATTCAAATGAGAGGGGACATCGTACGACAGCATGGCCGTGGTGGATTCTGGGTAGAAGGTGTGTTTAAAAGTGTGTTGATGCTGTACCTCTGTATCCAGCAGAGAGTAGGCCTTTAGAAGGTTGTAGAGGGAAAGCTGCCCTGCACCCAGCTGGGCTGAGAAATACTGGTGTGTGGGGAAGGTCCGGCCTGAGGACAGAGACACAGACAGAGACACAGAGACACATTGAAGCCTGGATCATCACTCCATCACATGATCTTTACATTTGAACCTTTAAAACCTTTGATACTGTTGCTGACAGAATCACATGAGTTGAGATGAAGCAGTCATTGTTGTACAACATGTACAAGAAGCAGACTACTACTACTTATAATACTTATAATGACCTTATTATATTACAAATACTGATAACTACTTGTGTGTACAGTCCTTCCCCATCCATCACTGTGAATTATTCGCTCATACTTCAATCCACGGTGCACCTTGGCTGCTTCATACACTCTTTTCTCTCCCTTTACTCTCTCTCTCTCTCTCTCTCTTTTTTTTTTAGATGGCCGTGTGCTCACCTAGATCCACCAGAATGGCGTGCTGCTGTGCGGTGAGCTGCTTGAGCAGGTCATGGTAAGGGGTGTCCGGGGCCTGCTGACGCTGAGGCAGCCTGTGGTGCAGCCGGTGCTGATGGGACAGGAGCAACCACACCTCCCCCCGTCGGCTCTTGGAGACGCCTGCACAAAAGTACACAATACCTCCGCTCATCCCAAATACTGCAGAAGTACCGAATACCCCAAACATTCAGTAACGTTGCATCCCCACCTTGGCAGAGTGCGCGGTACATCTCCTCCTTGTCTTGCGGGACCGTCGTTCTTCCCGGGGCTGACAGTTTTCTCTCCCATAATGCCTGCGTGTCTTTGGAGCACTCGCTCACTTCCTGATAATCCAGCTTCATCTTGCGGATGTGCAGCTCATCTCGGCTCGCTGCGACACCACCACCAGAGTAAAGAGGGATGAATTAATTCAGAAAAAACGGAATCAACAGAAGAGGATGTACCTCCAAAGTACAGAAAGTTGAGAGGAAGCAAGGAGTCACAATGAATCAGAAACCAGTCCAGAGCCTGAGTGATACATCGGGAGGATTTCAAACATATTTGCTACATATACAGTATTATAATCACTGATTTTTATAACATGACTTACAGTTAAGTTTACTGTGGAACATTTCTACTGCTACTTGTACCTTTATCATACAGCACAGAATTTATTTGATAATAACATCTGTCCAAAGAATTGTTTACGATATGCCAATATAACGCGTAAAAACTAATTTCCATCAATCTATCTCTTCCCTGGAATCAGTCAGGCTCTAATATTCGGTCCATTACACCAGGTGGAAAACCTAAGACATGATAACAACACGACACCACGATGACAGCATCCTGATTACACAGAGGCTAAATCAGGGGACAAAATGACATGAACACCGTAAGGGATCCCCGACCCTGACCATGCAAACAAAAGAAGTTGATTTAAGGGAGACAATACAGTGACCGACACCCAAAAACATGCAAAACATCTGCGCTGACCCACAGGAAACCGATCCATTTCTTACCTTCTATTCAAAATGGTTTTTCAAAGTTAGGTCCTCAGACCAGCATTGGTATCATATGGTAACAAACAAAGGGAAAGATGTGTTGGTGTTCAGAATACAAAGGCTGTAAACAAAACGTGTCATCCAATCACTCCACTACCTCCTCCATTTCCCATGGATATTAACGTGGGCACAGACATTACTCGGTGATATTTTCTAAATTTAGGCCCTATTTTATTCAAAAGTGAACCATGAGAACAGAATGAATTGAACGCGCTTGGTGTTTCTGTGCGTTCGTGTGTGTGTGTGTGTGTACACATGCAGCACACAGTTTTTCTTTCTAAAAATAGCTGCGTTCAAGAATCCCAAAACAGAGGTGGCGACGTTTGGCTCCTCTTAAAATAAGCAGGACTGAGAGCCGCGTTAAGAGTTTCTAACTTTGGCCTTTTGTGCACTCGGACAAAGCCGGCATAAGGAACAACAGTGGTGAGGACAGTGGTGACATCTTTATCACTCAGAGAGTTAAAACAGAGCTGTTTACAACAGTAGACAGCTGAATAAACCTGGACAGAGTGTGAGTAACCTTCAACACAAAAATCTCCGCTGTCTGCAGTAAACCAAACAACCAAACCAAAAATTTACCCCAAAGGTCTCAGGAACACAATTCAGACCAGTCAGCTTCATTTTTTTTTAAATCATGTGATTGAAGAACAAAGATCAGCATTGATCCGGCGAGTACTAAGCTGAACTCACCCTCCAGCCTCTGGTTCTCCTTTTCCATGCGCAGCAGTAAGATCTGCTGGTGGATCGCCGTCTTCCAGAGGACCCTGTAGTCAGCCCCGGTCCTTTTAGGCCTCTCCCCGCTCAGAGCTTCACCTCTGCGGGGCAGGAGGTGGCCCATGGGGTCTAAACTGGTGTCAAAGGCACGGGGGGAGAGAGGCAATAGTTCGCTGCCATCACAGTGTTCTAAAATCAAAAATATCAACATGAGGTAGATGAATTAGAGATTTCATATTGAAGGGAATGTTAAAACATATGTTTATGTTCTTTTAATGGTGATTGTGAATGCAAAATTTAAAACTCTCTCTTTGGAATTGGTGTACGTTCAAGTACTCTATTGTGAAATTCCAAAACTTTCCAAACTTTTCCATAATTCTCCAGTATAAGTCAAGTGTGTATGAGGACTTGAATGACAAATTTGTATGATATATTTTTCAGCAAATATATTTTTCAATCAAAACGACATATGTCTGGCATTGCAAAAAAAAAACACATCTCACACAGGTGAGGTGATTTTGGAAATAAATACATCTTAATAGTTTTAATTCTCAGGCTTTTCTCATGTTCCGGAAAAATTCCAGGCAGGTCAAACAAGCATGTCAAATTCCGTGCCTTTTTCCAGGATTTTCATAATCAACCGATGATGCAGATCAGCTATCGTCTTCCAATTCAAATAGAGTTGGACCATCAAATCCTCCAGCGTATCGTCACTGATTAGCTCTAATATATTAATATACGGCTAAAGTTTAGTTTTTTCAACCCAAATAAGGAATAAAAAAAACATAAAAGGCATGACTAATTCGACCTTGTAACAGTTATTATTCTTTAGTACGCTGAATAATCTGCGAGCTGACACAGTGAACTCCCCTGGGTAACGGAAAAACAGAGGAGGCTTTTGGAAAGAGAAAGTAAACGCGGCCTTGGGAACAGACTGGTGGATCACTCCAGGAGCTCCTTTATCTGACAAGCCTGCGCGTGAAATGATATTTTCCACTCTCGGCCTACTGCGACTCTGCTTTTTCCGCGTAGGCGTGCGTCAGCGCGGCGATGTTCCACCGGCGTTAAACGCTCTCGCGGCCTTGTACCGATTGTCTGTGCACTTGTGGATTATTCAGGACTTATTCATTGTGCATCACGTTGGGCCTTGCTCAGACAGGGAAACTGATTGTGTTACAGAGAGTCCTGCAGGTATCCGGTGTCACACCTGATTGCTGCATGGATGCAGCGTGTTTGTTCATGGGTGACGCAACCCTGAGGAAGATCTTCTGTCTCCAGGAGACCCTGCGTGGGGACGCCGGAGGACCCCCTCCGCTCACTGAGTCGCTGCTGCAGCCAGACAGCGTCCTCTTCCTGCCTTCCCCATTACTATGAGAGAACAGAGCAGCGTCAACAGACACCCGATAAGAGCCAGGTGTCATCTTACAGCAACACCCTTTCAGCATCCTTTTACAAATGCAGACACACAAGCAGACATCCTTTAGTATGCACACGCACATACGGGGTCCACACAGGAGATACAAGCTTCTCGTCCTGACGTGATGAGACATAATCACCACGAACCGTAAGTAGGATCCTGAAACATGCAAACCAGTGACCAAGTATACACGTTAATAAAGCAGAAAGTGGTGCTCCAGCTCATAATTAGTAGAAAAATCTCAGAATTATGTGCAGCCATAGTTACAGCAACGAGAGCGAGTTCATTTCTGTAAAAGAATCATTTATGAAGTCAGGAGGAAACACTGTTAATGACCTGCTGGTGCAGCTGAAAAAAACTCACTGCCTTTCATCAGATAAATGTCACATTAATCACACTGGGTCTTTTCCACAAGAGGCCAACGCTGCTGAATGTCAAGATGAAATCTCAAGCAGTCATTTTACCACATTTTTCTCCTCCACTAAGGAAATGATTAGGTCATTTGGTGACAGATCAGTTGATAGCTACTCACTGAGCGAGCACAGAGCAGATCAGAACATGCGGACAATGCATAACAGGAAGTGACCCCGGATTGATACAAAGGGCAACGAGATAAGAGTATTCTGTCCTCCACACTTGTAACTCTTCTGTAAGCTCCCATCATTCGGCGGAACCGATTTGAACACTTCACCGCGCAGCATATCGCCGTGTTTTCCTGATAACGACGTCACCAAAGTCATCTCGCGGCACGCATAACAAAAACATTACCGTTATCATGTTCATCTGTTTTGATGAAAATCCTCCTGGTTTAGGGCTTATGAATATTTAAACCTAAAATATGTTTGTGCTGGTCGGAATCTGTGAATTCAGCCAAAGATAAATAAATCAAGAAAAGCCGTTCGCTCACAGGTCAGAAATGTCTGAAGCCAGAACGCGAAATCAAAATAAGAGGAACTTTGCTGTGCTGTGGTTGTCCTGAACCAACATATTAGTTCACATAATGTGAAAACAGCGCATATTGAGCACGTAGAAAAAAACTCCAGCCCTCTGCTGTCAGTTCCCCTGACGATAGGCAACAAAAGATGCGACTCTCCCGGGCAGCAGCTTTGTTATCGGCGGAACAACCCATCCCCTTTAGTGCCCAAATCCTCCAGAGAAAAACTAAATTCTTTCCTTTGATTACATTTTTATTCTCACCTGTAATGACTGCCCGACGTGTTCCTCTGCTCACAAACACCGTTACGTTGGATGCGACGTGTGTGTTATTTAATGCTAACAATGTGCAACTAGGGCCTCTGGTTGTTCACTAATTAATAGGTGAAGAGATGTCCTTATAGTTGGTTTGGGAACCAGCTGGGGTCACACCACAAACAAACAGCACTTCCTCAAAAGGCTCACATTGTGCTTGTTTTGGTGACTGCTGTGTTCAGACCTGCTTAAACTGGAGTCCCAACCGTACCGGGCCACGCAGGCGTGAAAACCTTTTCGCACCACCGACGATGAAACCCTGTCTGCGAATCTGTTAACATATTGACACGAAAAGACCCAGCAGGTCCAGGTTTTTATCGTTCAAACCTGCTCACGGTCAACACGGAGAACACGGTGTGCCGAAAGAATTCTGGCTGAACTCCTCGCTGGTACATCATCAGCCCGCGTTTGAGGGCTGAATTCCTGACGGAGGAAAAGACGCTGTGTGGAGACGACAGTGACCGATGGTCCGCACCGCTACGTCTCATTTATAATGAAATGTTAACCTTTACTTTTTCCCCACTGAGACATCAACACCGCAATAATGCACGGAGAATCCATCCGGAGACGGCCGGGCACCCTGCAGTACCTTACCTTCCCCCCCTGGGAAAATATTAGCTAATTAATTAGCGCGGCAGAACATCGTCTAACGGCGATGTTTCACAACAAACACATCAGCATCGTGTTAGCACAACAGATCGAAGGCGTCACAAAGTGCACCGGGGGATGCAAAGGTTTGGAGTGCGGTTAATAGAGGCTAAAAATCCAGATTAATCACAGCCTGGACATGCAACATAAGCATCGTGTCTGCATGCAGATTCTTTTGAAAGAGAGACGCGTGTCGGCGTCCCGCTCTACTTCTCCAGCTGAGGGAAAATTAAACAGCTGGAGGATCAAAACAGGTCAGTTTTTAAAGGTTTGGACAGAGAAGATCATGGCTACTGACATCCCAACAATCATCAGCGCCTCCCTCCCACCCCCCGTCCGGTCCCTGGGCACTGATTTTGGGTGTAACCAGAGGGTCGGCTGTGCACCCCCTCTCACCTCTTGAGGCTCCCAGTGTCTGCCAGGGAGCCCAGCGAGCCCTGGTAAAAGCTTTTCAGGAAAGTGGGAGTGGAGAAGGAGGAGGGGAGGCTGAAGGAGGACTCGCTCTCCGAAACACTGCGAGTTCTTGAGACGGCGACGGGACTGGGTAAGCCAAACATATGAGATGCCCACAGATAAAAACAAAGACGTTAAACAATAGAAAGGTGCAGGTCGGACCACAGGGAGAGAAAAAGCTTCACACACACTGACGGGGAGCTATTGTTCACAGGCACAGGGGCTGATGGTAGGAAGGCTGAGGACGGATCAAAGGGCTGTGAATATATTACAATGTGTGTGTGTGTGTGTATGTGTGTGTGTCAGGTATGTCAAATAAATGTTTCAATTTCCTCTTTAGTGACACACTGACTTAAAGGAGAACAACAGAGTCAGACAGTCCATGGCAACGTGAACTAAAGTTGTGTGTTCAAAGAGGAAAAACATTTCAGTACAAACACACTCCGGTAGCTTTGCTGAAGAAATCAATCCTGCGTCATCGGCATCAAACCAGCGAGCGGTCCGGTGTGTGTGTGTGTGTGTGTGTGTGTGTGGGCTGGGTTACCTGCTCTGCAGCAGCTCTGGGTTCATAGAGTGTTGTCTGCGGAGGGGGGCGTGTTTGACCAGGTTTGTCGGCTGGCCTTCGAAGGAGATGCGTTTCTTCACGGGCGGGTGGCTGAAGGTGTGCGCGCGTCTACGGAAATGAAAGTCGGCTTCTGCGTCATCCTCGTGGAACACGGGAGGGGAGCCTGGAGGGGAGGGACCAGGGGACTCCTCATCCTGCTGAGGTGACACAGATGAAAGGAAGGAAAGGTCATTTGACCGTTGACCTGGAGGGCAACGTCATTCCCACTTTCTTCCCATCAGGACTTCCGTCACTGTTCACACATTCAAACCTGCCGTGGCATCAATACCTTAAACGAGACATTAAAAAGCGAAAGTGTTCACCGTTATCCCCATTTCTGTCCTTAATAACTTTGCAATTACAAAGACACACAACACAAAAGCAACATTCCCGTGAAATCCTCCTGGACGTGGGCCGGATTTTCGATTTGGATCAACTAGTGGAACCGCGTGGAGGCTGAACACTGAGGGTTGATGTTATCTTACCATGATTGATGTCGACATTAGTAACATAGTTGCATTTTATGTTCTTATCCTAACGTCCGGTGCCAAGACTGACGGAGGACAGAATGATAAATAGGAAAATTCTTTGAATCGGGGAACGATCCAGGGTGCAAGATCAGAAGCAAGATTCAGAGCGCAGAGAGAGTAGAAAGTTTTGGAGGTGAAACTACTTGCAGCAAGTAAGTCTGATCTGCAGGCTACACATGGAAAAAATGCCAAATAACACACTCAAGTTACAAGACTGCACTCACCTAGACAACACAACCCCGCAGCAAGACTCAGTCCACCTTCAACCGAGCACTGAACGGTGGACTCGGTGCTACCTCGTGCCTGGCCTTAAAACTCCCACACCTATTGTATTCCAATGGCCGAGGTCCTGTGACTCACAACCTCACGCGCTATTGGTGAGGAGGATCCGCTTTCAGCTGAACCCTCCCATCTCCACCCATCAAGGTTTTAA
>OMNV01029145.1:0-28734 GCA_900303265.1 Brotula barbata | reverse complement strand
AGAGTCCAGCGTCCCCCTGAACGACAACCGGTGGCACCGAGTCCGAGCCGAGCGGAACGTCAAGGAGGCGTCGCTCCAACTGGACGACCTTCCTGCGGCCACACAGGAGGCTCCAGCTGACGGACACTTTCACCTGCAGCTCAACAGCCAGCTCTTCATCGGTGAGGAGAGTGTGTGTCCGTGTGTAACAGCCTCTGGTGTTGGGGACAGTCCACAGACAACCCAAAGCACTCAGAGCCTGTCTGTCCAGCTGCTCTTCATGTCAGCAGCCTGATCAGCGATTAGCTTCCCCTCCAGCAGTAAAACGCTCAGATTTTCCTCACAGCTTCACTCACCCAACCTTATATCAGATTGCAAGGATTACAAAAATCTACGAAGATTACGAACATTATTAACTACTGTGCAGCTAAGTAATTCATTTTTATAATCTACATGTTTTGGTCAAAACAGATAATCCCTCTTCATATTTCACGTCATCATGCGTGAGTCTCCCTGTCCGCTCAGCAGTATTGGATATTGGATTGGAAATGTGCTGAGTTTACAGATCTATTGTATTTGGCTTCTTCCACCTCTTCCCCCACAGAAACAAACTCCTAATAGATTGGGGATCAGAGCCCAAACCCTGGTGGTTTTGGCTTCAAGTACAGAGCTATATATGTACTTTATCTTCATATTTATAAGGGCAGTAAGCCATATTTTCACTTGAATTCATATGCGTTCATACATTTCCACGTAAGATATTTTTTAACCCTATTTCTGCTTTCTACAAATTATTTGCACATAATCTGAGTTATGTACAGAGAATATGGGCCAATCGTTTTACGAGACAGTGTTTGCTTTCAGATTGATATCGTGTATAAATTCCTGTTCATATTCATGGGTGACGATTCGTATCGTTTTGATTAATGGTTCGTTCCTATCCGTACAGTCGTCATTCATATGCTGCAGTCTTCGGAGTTTGCAGTTTGTAGAATATTCACATGTGGCGAGCGAAGTCAGGGGAAACGTTCCTGCGCCCATTTGAAGCCTTCCACCTCGCCTGATGTTCTGTCTTGCCTGTCTGACGCGTGTGGATCCATTTGTTTTCTCCTTTGCGCCTCTGCCATAAAACACAGCACATCCACGGCGTTTAGCAGAAAATCCAGCTGCGTGTAGCCCGCCTTTGAGGATTCCTTTGATTTCACTATCAGAAATCCTTCATATCGCGTGTAACATTTTCAGATGCCTGTCAGACCAGGGTTAACTGGTATCACCGACCCATTGAAGTGCAGATATGTTCTTATCTTTCCCCTTGATATGATTTCTCAGAGTGGAGGTCGTTCTGTTGGATGTGCGATTGAACGGCTGCTCCCCTCTCCTCTTTGTTCTCGCTCCTTGTTTTCCGTTCCCGCCGTGACATTGAGCACCTTTTGTATTTTTAAAGCGCCGACGTTGCTTTGATGACGGTTTGATCTCGTTGACATTAATTGTTTTTTCCCTTTAGTCCCTCGTGGCCTCGTGTGTGCTTTGGTACACAAGGATGCTGATCTCACACCGAGAGGCTGTAATCGTCTCGTTAGGGCCGAGGTTGCTGTGTGGAACATCAGATTTAAATTCTCACTGCTCCCACTGAAATCGTTGCTCCTTTGGTCAGAGGTGGAGTTTGTGTGCATTCTCATTCTTTGATGTTGGCCTTGATCTTCACTTCATAAATCCCTCATTATGCTTTTCATCACGCTGTGCAAAAAAGTACTACGCGCTCTGTCTCCCTACGATACACAAAAACAGTAATGAAGGCTGATGCTCAAGCAGGCTGCTGTGTGTGTGTGTGGATACATATTCTGCATTTTTTTACCCCAAATCTTTCATATCTGTCTAATAACTCGGTTGTTGAGAGCCTGCGCTGTCAAACCTGCTCATGTAACAAATACTTCTTCTTTAATGATGCTGCACAGACGCAAGAAATCTTCATCTCTGTCTTCTAACATCTGGTAAAGATAGAAATAGTTACAGTTATAGTATATATGTTGCATTATATAACTTGCATCTTTTGAGCATCTGACACAGCTGAGTGATGTCATGGCACATGTGGAGGCTTTATTGGGGGAAAAACAAGCTAAAATTTTACACAAGATTTGAAGATGATGATGCAAGGAAGTGAGGAAACGTGTTTGATTGGCAGTCCGCACAGACAGATATTTGGCTCAGGACAGTGGCGGATTCAGCGCGACAGCCGACGCGTTTGAGCTCGAATTCTGGTAGAAAGTTAGACAGTTTTCCCACCTACAGTCTCTTGCATCATTATTATTTGACTGCCATGTTGTTTCATAAGAAGAGTGTTGTCAGCGTGGTGCAGAGGAGGAAACGGAGTGACAAAGCAGAGAGCACGGAACAGAGTCTGTACGTGGTCGAGCTTTAGAAAATCAGTGACCTCCACTCCAGGCGGGGCAGAAAAATTAATATTGGGGGTTAGGGAGATATAAAAAAATGCAAAAAAAAGACAAAAAAAGAGAAAAAAGACAGCTATAGACAAGAAAAAGGACAATGAAAACACTATAATATAAATATGATCAAATAAAACTGGATGGGGTGTTTTTGTAGTATTTTGTCTGAATATTTCTGGGCGGTACATTCTAAAACTTTTGCTTGTGCCTATCAGTTATTACGGTTATCCCCATCCTCACCTGTGAAGAAGGAATGGAGGTTAATCTATGTTAAACCTTCTCTAGATGCAGTGCAGCTGACTGGGATTTGAGTGCAGGAAGTAGCAGCTTACTTTATCTTCTCTGACCCATGCTGACTGGTTTTCCCATAACCGCCGTGGGAATCTGATGCATTTTAAATTTGGTTACTCTGCAGCCGACATTATCAGCACTCAGGAATCTGGAGACCTTTATACCTCTGGGAAACGCTCTCGTTGTTTTGCACACGGTAAAGGAGAAAATCGAGTGGAGTGTGGTTTGAGACATTTGAACATTTAAGGTGTGTTTACATCAGCACCCCGAATGACATGCAGTGATCTGTGTGTAACAGGAGGCACGGCGTCCAGGCAGAAGGGCTTCCGGGGTTGCATTCGCTCCCTGCAGCTGAACGGCGTCACTCTGGACCTGGAGGAGAGGGCCAAGATCACGCCCGGGGTCCGACCCGGATGCCCGGGTCACTGCAGCAGCTACGGCTCTCTGTGCCAGAACCAGGGTCACTGTGTGGAGAAGGCTAACGGTTTCTACTGTGACTGTGGCCTCTCGGCTTACACCGGAGTCTTCTGCCAGACAGGTTCGACACACACACACGTACACACACATACACACAGAGTAGATTATATAAAGTATGAGCAGTTTAAAGGATTCATTTTTTTCAATTCCTCTGTGTAGGAAAGCTCCTCATAACAAGCTGCACTCTGCCACACATCACACCTCCATGTTGAACTTTAGCTTTAGCACTTAGCTCGTACATCTCTGAAAATATTGGAGTGTGAAGTTGTAAATTGTTCTTAACTCTGCAATCAACCTGGCATCTCCATAATTATGAATCTGATCAGTCATTTAGAAGCTTTGGGCTGCTGCCCGGTGGTAGAAAATCCACTTACTTAAGTTATTAAGATTGTAATCATTATCATTATAATCATTATCAGAGGACTAATTTGTGATGGAGTCTTCACCATGTCCAGAGAATAGAGAAGTAAGTGGATGTTCTAAAATGTGATTCTGAAGCTAAATTCAGTTTTCTCAACTGAGAAACTCACGAAGAATCACCACTCATCTATTTAATCTGGTGAATAGGATGATTGAATTTTAAGATTCAAGTAGAAACTAATCTCAGTTTCAAGCAGCTATGAAAACAAATGACAGCAGTACTCATCTGAAAGAAGAAAAAATCATAATTACAAGATAATTAAAGGTTTTCATTAGATATATTTGTCTTGACTTATTGGACTTATTTGACTTCTTGTATATCTTTGGAAAAGGCACATCCTGTTCAATGTTCTGTTGGAAATCAATAAGCCATTAATCCATCCATCAGGCTGAGTGTTGTCAGATAAAAAGCACATCTGTCCTCCTCCAGAGGTGTCAGCCAGCTTCAAGTCGGGGACGTCGGTCAGCTACACCTTCAAGGAGCCCTACGAGCTGAGCAGGAACATCAGCGAGCTGCCGTCCTCCATCTACTCGGACATGACCCTGAGAGGAGAGAACATCTCCCTCAGCTTCAGGACCAGCCAGAGTCCAGCTCTGCTGCTCTACGTGGGCTCCTACTACAGAGAATACCTGGTCCTGCTCATCAACAAGCACGGTGAGGACACACATACACACACACACACACACACACACACACACTCACACACACAGGGCTTTACAGATGAAGGAGTTCTTTGATGAGTGTGTCATTTTTCACTCAGCCCAAAGTTCCTTGTTTTGTTTTTGACAGGATTTCTCTCTTGTCCTCTCCTCCATCTTTCTCTCTCTTCTGGTGCCACAATAACAGCTGTCACAGTTCACAGAAAAGCTGTCAGCTCTGAAAGTTTCACAGAAAACTGCACCAAAGGTAGCAGACCGCCGCTCATTATGTTCACAAACAATAAGAGCATCCGTGAAGAGTTTTGTCTACATGAAACGGGACGGCTTAAAATTTCAAATAGATTAAAAATAGAGAGACAACAAATAGTAGAACTTTTAAACCTTTTAGATCACAACTTGTGAGCTTGTCATGCTGCTCGCCGCTTTTTTTAAAAATCTCCTCATCCTGTGCATTCATTCATTCGTTCATTCATCCATTTATTCATTCATATATTTTCCTCTCTTCGTACTCGGCAGCTTTTTCATTGAAACACTTTTGGAATAAAATTACATGCTTGAACTTAACCACATCTCTTCCATTAATGAAAAGCCTCTCACACTCCACTTCCTGTCCCCATCATATACCTGTACCTGGGCTTGAGTAGACACTTATTCATGACAAAGAAAAATCATTTGAACTCCTCCTCCTCCTTCACCCTCCTTCTCTTCAGCACCGCTTCACAGTCTCCTCTTCGCTTTTCTCCTTAATTACAGCTCTCCACTGCTGCTCTACCTTCTCTCGCCTCCTGGTGCTTGCTCTCCTCCTCCCTCCCTCCCCATCCATTCATCCATCCCCTCTCTCTCTCCTCTCCTCCCGTGCAGCTGCAGATCCATCAGGCCTGTGTCAGCCCCGCGTTTTATGGATACGGCCCGTCGGCCTCTCCAACCCTTTAATCTGTCCAGCAGGGTCTTATCCGGGAAAAACCTCAGAAGTGATCCAGCGTGGATCAGTGGGTCAGTGGGCGGTGGGTGGGGCGGCCACTCTCTGCTGCTCAGTCAATCATCATAAAAGTTACTGCTGGGTTTTATGTGGCGTTTGAGTCAAACTCTGACGTTGTGAGTTTGGTGGGAGGCACTCGGAATGCAAAGTGACGTTTTCAGCGTTCGTTAGTCTAATAAAATGGCTCTTTGCTTGAGGGTTTCAGTCGTCAGGCAGAAGCACTTATACCTAAGTGTTCCATTAAAGCCCCGAGAGATTCTTCTTCGTTGGTTAAGAAGGTTTTCTGTCTTAGTTTTTGTCCGTGTTGTTTTAGTCAACTGTTTTAGGTACAGTATCTTTCATTAAAAATGGAAGGATTTGTCACTGCTGCATCTTCTGAGAGTTTGATAACATTGTATATTGAATTTTATTCATTTATTATTATTATTATACTTATTAATGTGTTGCTAATCTGATACTTTGATTCATAAGTAATCCTTTCATACCTGATGTTCGAGTACGTTTTATTGTATTTACCACAGTATTAAATGCAGAACTTTCAGTGAAGTAATGATACAAAGTGCATTTTTCATCACTGCAAATCTTACACAAATAAATACTCCTCTTATTAATAACACCTTTTGTTAAATGAAAAAAAAAGTTGTCTTAATGATAATTTTGTGGGATTAATTACTAATCCACAAAAACACATTATGTATGCATCGCTGTCTTTCATCATTACAGTCTGAAGATATCACAGAGCTTTAATCTAATCTGCACTTAATGCTCAGAATATTGGGGAAATTAATTATAATTTGAGTTGTGTTATTGGTAGGGAATTAGCTCTAATCCCTTTAATAATCCTCTTAATGTGAGAGGCTTTATTAAATCAGATGCATTTGAATGAGTGGGTGAGTGCTAAAAAAAAGATGAAATCCTGAGCGTTATTATCAGGACATTCTCGCCTCAGGGAACACTCAACACTGTGTGTGTGTGTGTGTGTGTGTGTGGGTGTAGATAAACTGGAGGTGAGATACAAACTGGACAGCAGCAGAGGTGCTGAAGTGTTGAGGAGCAGAGTGAGGGGCCTGACCAACGGACAGCTACACACTGTTACCATCAGGAGACTGGCTGACAGCGTGTCTGTGCAGGTAACACACACACACACACACACACCAATGACTCTATTTCTTCCGCTAGTCTCTCCTTTATACAGATTTAGGTGCATTTTGATGCATAGTAGTCAAAGACAAACACAATGTAGCCAAAAATATTTTTATTCCCCTAACACTTTTAAAGGCAAACAAGTTTGGACCAAACTTTACATACAAGGAAAAACAGATGTCAAACAACATCGAAATTCCTAAATTCAGCTAGAAACAAAGCAAAGGAAAGGTTTTCACTCCAGCTGTTCCATGATCCGCTGCACAAACTGAAGAGGGTTTACTATTGTCCGTTTTTAGGCTGCACTGAGGGATAATTAGCACAAATTTGATGGAGGATTTAAAAGCAGTAATTCTCCAAAGTCCATTTAAACACAAGTGGCAACTTTTTTAATTTAGTTTAATAAAGAGGAGGAGGCTGAGCAGTGATGGGGGGGATTATGATAATATGGAGTGTTTTTATGTTAGAAGAACAGTCCAGCAACAGACTGAAGACAGGAAATGGAAGGATTTTCAAAATACAGGGCTCAAAGCAAGAGGATATAAATGCATAAACAGCTTCTGCAAGGTAATTTAATATTTTATATTTTACTGAGATCTTACCAGTGTGAAGATTGATAAACTGTAGAAATTAAATCAATTGCTTCACACAAATCATGTCCAGCTCATGAAAAAATTCATACTTTGCCCCCAGAAACAGGAAAGTATTCATTAGTTTTTTTTTAATTGTTTTATTTCTTTATTATTTTCTCCACCTCCACATAACTGACAGGCTCGACCATGTGGAATGGAAACTTTTTTTATATCATAACAAAATAATAAAACTTTATCTGTATAGCACTTTTCATACAGAAAATGCAACTCTAAGTGCCTTAGAACAACAGAAACATAATAAAATTAACATAAAAAAATGTTAAAAAAGTGTGGTCGAAATATATAAAATAATATAGTAGTAATATTAAAACTCAAAAATAGAATACAGACAAGATAAAAGAAGCTCATCTAACTAGCAGCAGAACATGAGCGCCTGTATAATCACCAAACAACCCCAGATGAAATACAAGGTGACCTCTGCCAGCACGGGTACAGGCCGCCGCCTCCCGCTGCGGCGTGCCGTTTGTCACCGTGAAATATGAAGCGGTCCTCATCTTTCATGTTTCCATCACGGTGAGCCGTTTTACTGATGTCTGATGGCTGGCAGCCTTTCACGTGTTCTGGTCTCCAAACTCGCCCCAGAATGGATGATGAAGAAAGTCTTTATGAGATGAAACCGGAGTCACTCTGAGATCCCAGTCTGGAGTTTACACCATGAAATGAGTTCAAAAGAAGCTTGAGGCTTCAAAATAGCTGAGATCTGCTCTACGTGATGGAAGTACAAACTGACTGAGATGAATTTTGGACATTTAGTTAAAATGTGCATCACCTGGATGATGATGATGATGACTGTGTTATTCAGTAACACAGTGGTAATGTGAATTGTGAGTTTTTTTTAGTAGAAAGCACCATTTTCTTCACTTGAACACCTCTACGGGTGCCCTAAGGATCTGCTGTCTGTTCGCACATTTCACAACTCACAGTTTAAAATCGTATAAAAAATAAATAAATAAATCTATACATACCACAACTAAGTTTAAATGAAATGGAAAAAAAAACAAAAGGAAAGGTTTAAGCTTTGGTGTTGAGTTGGGTTGTGAGCTCGGGTTCCTGCTCTGGATGTGGAGAAGAAAGCCGTGTGTTTAAGGGAGAGAGGAACGCTCATCACTCCGTGAGTCTCCGTGCAGAGTGGCGCTCATTAAAATCATCTCCTGTTGAGAATTTCACCTCAGATGGTTGAATGTTTTCCACTGAAAGTTTCAGCTCACCTCTAAGCTGAACACTGCCAACTTTTATTTTTTTATTATTATTATTATTATTATTATTTATTTCACCTCTACACCCATCCTGACAAAATGCTGGTGTGGAAGTAAACATCTGAGTCATTATGAGTCATTACAACATCAAAAAGTTTCATTTAATTACACTAATGGAGCTGCTTCTTCTTCCAGATCAACCAAAACGCCAGAGAGGACTTCAACCTGACGTCTGATGGAGAATTCAACGCCATTAAGTCTCTGGTGTTGGGCAGAGTGCCCGGTAAGTATGGCGGCAGTAGGAGCAGAGATGAGAAGATAAAATGCACTCCGAGGTGTTTGGCCCTCTGGCATCCACTTAGTGCTCTCTGGTGAGAATTGACAGAAATCAGTGTTGAGAAGAGAAAAGTGACAGCAAAGTGAATCTAGACACAGCATCATCCTCCATAAATCAATAATATAGGACTTTATGCTGAGGGATGGCACACGGTTTGATATTTCCAGAATAACATATTTGTCTATTTGTTTATTTTGAGCATCTTAAAAAAAAACCAAATCAAATTGTGTGGCAAAGTTGTTGGTTTTTCTTTATTATTCATTTCATTTTTGAATTTGAGCTCCTCCACCGTGCACAGCGAGGTGCAGAACCGTATCTTTAACCCATGTCGTGTCACCGTGCGACCCAATCTTCCTTCTGTCAAACCAGAGGAGACGGATCAGGATCAGAAAAGCAGCAGGAGAGTAGATGTTCTGTCGTTCCTACCAACCGTGTCATCCATCAGACTAACTAATGGACCTGGAAGGAGAGAGGGGGGTGGGGGTGGGGCAGAGAGAGAGAGAGGAACGAGGCCGGGTGAAGTGGATCACCTAGGACGAGCTTCAGTAACGTTGGCTGCCTTGGAGATCCAAAACCGCAGTCGAAG
The DNA here is from genome assembly GCA_900303265.1 of Brotula barbata. Classification (NCBI taxonomy): domain Eukaryota; kingdom Metazoa; phylum Chordata; class Actinopteri; order Ophidiiformes; family Ophidiidae; genus Brotula; species Brotula barbata. The sequence goes on along the minus strand of OMNV01029145.1, from coordinate 19,569 downwards.
TGATGGCAACGTGTGTTGCACATCTGTCTGTCCTGACAAAGTGATGGACAAAGACTGAAAATACAGAGTCTAGATGGAACTCAACAGAGTGAATGTGTGTGAGTGAGAGAGTTGATGAATGACAGCCACAGACTTAATCAGCTGACTTCGATCTGCTGCCACGCCTGTCTGTGAGCGATGAGTGAGGGATCTGAGACAACATCCCAAACAGTAGAACAACATCCCAAACAGCTGCTGTTTATGGAGAAAATATCCAGCTGAGAGGGATTTTATTCTTTAAAAGAAGAGTTTGGAATCGTGCGTGTATATTTGTATTCGCTGCATCTCTGAGTGTAATGGATCCTCCCACTCTGAATCACACAGATTATCATCCTTTAAAATCTTCTTCTTTCCAGACTCTGAAGACCTGGATCCAGAGCTGACCAGGTTGGCCTCTCTGGGTTTCACCGGCTGTCTGTCGGTGGTCCACTTTAACTCCATCAGCCCTCTGAAAGCGGCTCTGTTCTATCCTGACAGCAGTCCGGTCGTCATCACCGGCCCGTTGGTCCAGTCTACCTGTGGCTCCTCTACAGCCAATCAGTACGCAGCGGAGAACACACACCACCTCTCGGGTAAGAGGGAAGGAGGACGATTACATTAACCACGGATTTTAAGCTCATTCTTCCAGTGGATTTTTTTTTTCTGGATTCCTGGCTTGTACCAAAATATTCCAAATTTTCTTTCTAGCAGAGCCAAAGTTGTCTTAGAAAGTAACAGCAAGTGATTATGCAAAAAAGCTGCTGAAGTCTTAAACCCTCATATTGATTATTCTGAAAACATTCCCTGATTTTTCTTCAAATTAAAAAGCACAAAGCCCCGAGGCAGAGATTTTCATTTATCTAGGCAGAATAGAAGAAATTTCTATGGGCGAGCTTCTACAAACCTCAGCTAAATTTAAATTTGCACATTACAAAAGAGGATTTTTTTTTTGGTTCAATCTTGAAACATGACATGGTTACAAAACGTGCATGTCATATCGAATCTAAATTAGTGAATCTTCTGTTTTTCTCTCATTGTTCTTGAGGAGACTGATGAGTTAATCCAGGGAGACCCTTTCCAACCTTCCGTCTGTCCTTCGTAGGGGACAGTTTAGTCTTTAACTGTCCTTTGGGGAGCTGCTGTAGCATCCAATGGGCTCTATCTGCTTTGAATGATGACACTATGATCTTGTCTCTTGTCTTGTATTTTACATTTTCCTCTGTTCCCACATTCCACCATTTCTTTGTGCCTCTTCTCTCTCTCTCTTCTCTCCTCTTCTGGTTTGCTCTTCGGGGTTTGGTCATTGCCTTCCTCTCCTCCCCCTCCTCCTCCTCCTCATCTTCCCTTCTCTCTGCTGTAGACCGCTCTGGCTCAGTGGGGTCAGGTCAACCATTAGTCAATGCCATCAGGACTGACTCGGCTCTGATTGGAGGTACTGAACTGTTTCGCCGTGTTTCATTGTACTGGAGCTATTACTATTTTTTGACATGTGGCTTAAGTGCAAACGGACGGATAACAAATCGTGATTTTTGACCATTTTGAACAAAATGACAGAGCACGCTCAGAGTGCACCATTTGACATGCGGTGAATGGAGTTCTGGCCAGATGTGCGTCAACAAAGACCAAAGTGATGTTGAGGCAGGAGTGCATTTAAAACCCATTTAAAACTCCAGAGTGGAGACTTAATCTATGTGTGTACAGAAGGGTGAAAAGTCATTTAAAAGCATCCATTAAGCCGGCCCGACTCCGAGCACAAAGGGCCGATCGCCTAATTAAACCTCTGAAGTCACTTGCTGTTGGAGAAACCTTTTTTGTCATTATCTTAAAATGCACGCTCACTTAAAATGTAATGTGGTATTACATTGATTTCTTCCCTAATTCTGGAGTTCTAATTAAACAAAACTTTCTCCCACATTAACAAAAGGAGGAGTAAAGTTGTTGATGCACTTAAAAGTTAAAGGTAGATGTCAAGTTTCAACTTTTTGGTAGTTTCAGAAATATTAAATTACCTCTTAAACTCTGTGGTGACCAATAATGGGTCAATCTTTATATGTTCATTTTAAATTTTAGTGAATACCCAAAATTTCCAAAAATGCCAAATTTAGGGTATCAAGTGGCAATTTTAGAAAATCTGTATAAAACTCTACCCAATACACCTAAAATAAAGAGACATTTAAGGGAAATGAATAGCTTAAAAAGTAAGTTAAAATAATAAATATTTTTTTTAAAATCTGCACTTTTTGATGCCTTTTCTATGTAGTATAACCAATTATTCATCAGTTACTGGTGTGGAATGTTGCATTAAATCATTTAAAGTCCCTTTAGAGGGTCTGTCAGTTATTGCCTAATCAATAACCAGTCCATTTACCAGTTTTTAAGGGGTTAATTAAGTTCTATTTCCACCCTTTAAGTCTTCCATTATGTTGCAGGTGTCATCGCCGTGGTGATCTTCGTGGTCGTGTCCGCTCTGGCAGTAACAGCCAGATTTCTCTACCGGAGGAAAGAGACGTATCAGAACCAGGAAGTCAAAGGATCCAAACCAGAAGACAGCCCGGAAATCCCCTTCAACAGCCAACCGGACCCCCAGAACGTTCCCACGGAAAACCCAAAGGAGTATTTCATTTAGGTGGACGTCCCAGAGAGCCGGCGGTGGACAGACGGGGACTTCCTGCCTCGTCTCAGGGCTTCACACTGCACTCAGAGCCAATCAGACACTTTGTGGACAGGAAGACAAATGAAGAACAGATGACACAGTGCTGTCTCTCTCTCTCTCTCTCTCTCTCTCTCTTTACAGGACATTTTGTAAATGAAACAGTGTTGATATTGTAAATGTTGAATTAATGTCTTTGTAACAATCTCTAGCTAATGTCACTTTGTTATATTGAAATGTTGGAAATATTAATAAAAGTATGGGGATTTTTTTTTTAATATATAGATTAGGCTGTTGGGAGGAATCGACAAAATGGAGAAAGTTTACCCCCTGACCCCCGACGCCAGGATTTGGTCACTCAGATGGATCATTTCCACCCCACAGATTTCAAAAAAGCTAAATAAAGTAATCAGCACGTGCACTTTTTTAATAATTATTTTATTAATTTTGTGTCTTATTGTGAAAACGCCTCATCTACGTTTGAAACAATGTGATCATTTTTTTAAAATTCATTCTTTCAGTAGTAGTAGTAGTAGCTAGTACAGCTAGCCACAAATAATTGTTGCAATATAATTTTCACAACATTTTATCGGATGTATGTACTGTATTGAACTTCCATAGTAACTAACATCAGTAATGTTTATTTTAGCTCCATAATCCCACACGTACTCACAGAGGATTACATTTGTAACTACAAAAAGACAATGAATAGACGCTCCATCCATCATTCCCTCTTTCTCTTTGTCTCTAAACATGGAAACAGAACAGAGACACAAAGTTTTTCTCTATGAGCTCTGTTCTCTATAGTTCCATAAAATCTCATATACCCAACTCACGTACATCGTTCTGTGCATTCAGATTTAAATAGCAGCTCTCTCCCCCAGCTGCCACCCACTGGGAGCCTCATCATGCCGAGCGTGTCTGAAATGTAAAGTTCTTAAACACTGACAGCAGCACAAACGCCATAACGCCGCCTGTCACCTCCCTGCACGCACAGACAGCGTTGAATCTGAACAGGAGAGGAGGATAATTCCAGTGAAATCATCACCAGTCATTGTAATTTATGCTCTGGAGTTGGATGACATCATATCCTGTATACTGAAACTCATATTAATCCTCCATTTATGAACATGAGCTCTTGTTTGTTTGTTTATGTTTTTGTTTTTTTTCCGATTTGTAGTTAAGCTGCACAGTTGTCAGTATAACCACGATGATGTAATACTGTGATGGTATAGTTTGGTGAATAACAGTGACATCAGTGAGTTTGAGTGACATGGCATCAAAATATCCAGAAGATTTTCAAACATATTCTGGTTGTTTGGTTACAAAACCCCGTTTGACGAAAATAAAATAAAAAAATATGCTTTTTTTTTCAGAGGTGGGTTTCATTTTTCTACATTTTTATCCCCTCGTGAATGTTGCTCGTCCAAATCATCAAAACTACAGATGTGAGCTTGCTGTGATCTTAGAAATCAAAACTATTTTTAACAAATCACATCCCATCATCGCATTTTGTCCTCAAATTTTTACTTTTTTTTTGCTTCCCTCTTCAATATAACATGACAGTATTTTGTTGCGTTCTTTTCACTCCCTACACTACATTTTTGATGTCTTTTTACAGGCATCTTTCCGCAAAAACGATGCAACAAACACGAGGAGCTTTGAAGCGTCCTGGAGGAGGCGATGCATTAAATCAATTAAGAGCTGCTTAGCCCCTGGACGTGAATCCTTGGATCAGCAGCCTGTTTAGATTTATTAAATGTCTTCTTATTGGATATGATCAGAGACGGCATCTGTGTTGACATTGCAGTCTCGCAGCGAAGGCAATTTAAAAATCATTACCAGCAACTCCATAGATTTTAAACATGAGCGATTCAGACGTTTCAGCAGGCAGGAGACAATGCGGTTTTATTGAATTGTTTGATGAGGAGATGAATGCTGATGCTGATGCTGATGCTGCGGCTCCACGTGTCACGTCAAAGTGTCTCACTCGGATTATTACAAAACCAAAGCAGTTCTTTCTTTACTTTCTTGTCCTTGTCATGAGTATGGGAACCACCATGGACCTCAAAAGACATAAGAGGAAACCGCACGCATCCTAGACCGACGCTAACAATGCAAAGCAATCAAAATTCAACACTTTTTTGTTTGTTTTCATGTTGATCTCCATCTTGGGGATTTTTTCATTATTTTTTTTCATAAATCACAACAATCCTAAAGTCCGACTCTCAGACATATTAGTTATTGAGTGTGTCCTGCTTTTAAAAGTTTGTAGTAAACAAGTATTAGCACTAAAATGTCCTGAAGTGTTAATGGCCCCAAGTGAATAAAGATCAGAGTTTAGTGCGTTAATGCTTTTGTGCAAGAAGCAAATGAAGGAATGAGGACGCAGCAAAAGTAAGGAAGTAAAGAATGGAGTACGAAATGGACTGACAGGAGGAAAAGTGACAAAAGGAACTCTGAAACAAAAGAAAAAGTTTGTATAAAAGGTATAATAGAAGTATAACTCTTTACTTCCTTGCTGTCTTCTTTTTGTACAGGAAGTTGGATCCCTCATAGGCCAAGAAGCCTCCTGCTGACTGATATATATAGGCTACACACACACACACGCATATATACTGTATATATATGTATATATATATATATACTGTACATATATACATACACATATATAGCCTAATGTGCATTAAATCCCCTGAAATGAAGCTAATTTAAAGATTAAGATCTTCCGTTATTCTACTGAGGTGGAAGAGAACCAGGAAGTGTTTCTCCATACGGCCCAGCTGCTGTAATAATTTGGATGAATAATGTGCCGTATCACACATTTCCCTTAAAATGTAATTTAAAGATTACAATCAGCCTCTTCGCTGTGTTTGAAGAGAAACGAACAGAGCCGCAATTTATTCTCTTCTCCTGCTTCTGTTGTGCCTATAATAATGATAATGTCCACTGGGGCATATTTCTTTTTCAAATTAAATTTCAGTCATCACTATTTTTTTCTTTTTTAAATCGCTATTCAATTCAACTTCTCCGGGAGCAACAAATAAAAATAACGAATAGCCGTGTGACCCGGCTAACACGAACAGCGACTCACGGACCTGACAATCCACAGCAGACAAATAGAAGATAAACAGATTTTATTCTTCATTCCATCTCCAACCGCCTGATTCAACTCTTACATCATCAACGCCATCATTCTTCCTGATAATCTACGATACTTTTCTGCAAATATGCCATCGGTGATATTCTAATAAACGAGTGTGAAGCCGCAAACACAACATAAACCGCATTATATGTCTGTATGAGCCGTGGGATGGGACGGAAGCCTTTATAATCAATATAATAATCAATATGTCCGTGCGACATTCACAGGAAATGATTATTCTGCTGATGATTTAGTCGTACTGTGTTTGTCCGCGCTGTGGATTTCGCCAGTCGCCTTTAGTGTAAATACTGATATCGAAACAGACCTCTGATTGGCTCATCAGTGTCATCCTGGAGGCATAGGGTGTGACATTTGACAGTAGATGATGTCATAGGATGTGCACAAAGTAAACAGAATGTTAGAAATGTCAGCTTTTTGCTGGTACGACAAAGAAAATATGATGGGGACGATCCACATTAAGTGGAAGAGTAATATCCAACTCTGTAGTCCAGGGTCGTGACAGGTGAGACACGGACCCTGCATCAAGCTGGCAGCCCGTCTCCCCTCACTCCTGTAATAGCCTGGAACACGCTGCTTGTCTTTCTGTTTACTTAGTTCGGGCTGTGATCCTTCCAACGAGGGTGTCGTCTCATTATATTGCAGTCAGAGGAACTGTCTCTTTCGGCTTTAAGCCCCCGGAAGTTATGTCGCAGTGTTCTGTCAGAAAGAAGACGTCTCCTCTCACATAGCAGGACAACGCTAATTATCCAGCCCACCCACAGTTCATAATGGGAGCAGCTGTGGAGATGTTTCTCGTCGCAGAGATCTGATTTGTAATTAGGCAGCAGCGCCACCAGCAGCTAATTAACTCATCTAGCTGCAGCGCGTGGGAGATCAGAGTCCGTCCAACCCCCCTGCAGTCCTCCGTGCAGAGGGAACCGGCGTAAGTTTGCAGAGTGCCTCATCCAACACGACAGAGGGGTGGGTGGAAACACTGATAACACGTAGGGATTCATGGCTCCGCATTTTACTCTATTAGCAAAGAAGACGGAGACGACAAAAACCACCCCGTGATCCTGCTGGACTCTTAGGTACCTGGAGGTCCATTAACACTTTGGTACACCTCTCGGCTAGATCTGAATCCAGAAATTGCAACAAACAAACTACGGTGAAACCACTTGTAATCAAGTCTGAGCTGCACGGATTATTTTAGAGAAATGCGTGGTTGGTGTTGATTAGAGTTCACCTTTGATTGCCCACGATGAAGCGAGTACTCAACAGGTCTTCTCAGAAATCACAGCGTAACACCAGATATTTTAGAGCAATGGGTGCTGTGAGGTCACATGACTTCTGTTCAGATCCACGCAACAGGTGGATGTCGTTCACGGAGGTTTATGTTCCTTTAATCGTCTCACTTAAATGACCGAAGACGTCTGGCGACGCGGCGTTCAACAGGAAACACACCGATCGGCCCGCGGCCTTATTATATTTAAGATGTTTAAAAGGTTTCAGAGAACCTTGCGTCTCGCCACCTTTACGTCTTAATTTGAGATAAGAGTGAGCTAATCTCCGGTGGGAGAGTCGCCGTTCCCCCGGGAGACCGGGCTAATCTGCGATGGCTGTGGAGAACAGCTATTAAAAGCACGGCTCTGTGGAATCAGAACATTTAATGGATTATCAGCACACTCTCGCGCCTCTCTCTCTCTCTCTCTCTCTCTCTAGCCAAGGCGTTTCCAGTGCGGGTTCTCTTCAGTTATCAGGGCGGAGCCACCTCAGAGCCTCGCCACGCAATCATAAATCAATTTACTCCGAGTCAGGTCCACGCGGTCTTATCGGGCCGGCACGTGGACGACCTTCACTGATAATTAAGGCCTGTGTGTTTGTCCTCCTGCCTTTCTGCTTTAAATCTGTGGTAGAATCTTCGATCTGATCAGAGGAAAACACTGATCATGGCAAAAGAGGCTAAATGAAGTTTTTGCTCGAAGTTTTGGGAGGAATAGTAGAAGAATGATGGATCCTTCAAAGGATTGTCATGCACACGCGTGGGTTTTACTTGTAAAAGTTTCTTAATTATCCCGTAGCGCTCCTCCCGTCCCCTCACACACACACCTCCACCCTGACGTTCACGTTCACACTTAGAATTCAGTGTTTGCTGTGATCTTGCCGCAGATAAAAAGCTATTTTCAGCTCGGCAGGCTCATTCTTACCATCCCTTCATTTGGAGTTTATTTTATTCTCTACAGAGAAAAATCACTCATTTGCCTTGGATGATAATTTCATGACATTAAAATAGACCAAATCCAGATCATCCTCTATCTTTGTCTGTTCACTTTATATAAAAACCACGACCTTAAATGGATCATTCACCAAACACAAAGAAGCTTTGACAGTTGTCCCTGTGTTTACTCGAGGAACTGAAAGAATTAATGTGACATTTTTCAGTTTTTTGCATGCTAAGATGTTTAGAAAACAGTTTTTTATTCTGCTGAGCTCCAAAAAACAGCTGTCAGCCTTCAGATCCAGTCACTTTCACACTATTAAACTGTTTTCTCTGGAAAAAAGAACAGAATTTCTCCCATTCCTGCTGCGTTTTGTCACAGATTGCACCACAATAGTATTTATTACGTAAAATATTATATATTATATTGTTTTGTCGTATTGCACAGTTGTTTGATGCTTGAAACTATTTGAATCCCGGTGTTACATCTATAGAAATGACCCACGCAACGTTTTGATTTCCATTTTTTTATTTCATTTCTGATGATTATTCGTCCTCCTACTTTTCGAATCTTAAACATCTCTCTAAAACGATTACATCGCCTCTCTCCTCTCAGCACTAAACAATTAGGGCTCATTTAAAAGTGAAGCCAATCTTGTTGGCGCTGCTCTTTGATCCTTACTGCACCATCAAGCGTTCAGCATTTTTATTTTCAAAAGTCTGAGAGCTCTCCAGAGATTCATCGTTGGAGGAAAACAGGCTGGTTTTGCTTTGGGCTTTGCTGTTGTTGAGTAATGGACCGGCTGAACGTACACCTACACAATAAAGCAGCCAGTTACACCAACCCACGCACCGTACCCTCGTTCCGTGACCTCGCTGTGCAAGGTCGACCGTTTTCAGCTCGAGCCTCAAAGGTTCCAAAGAGCTGGAAGGGCTGAATGCTCCTAAGGGTTTTTAACTGTTCAAAAATGAACCAAAAAGTGAAATATTAGGCCAATGGGATTAAGTTGCACTAACTAAAAGCATTCTGTTAGCATTCAGTATATAAAAATGAAGAAGTAGGACTCAAAATAATACTCCACTGGAGTATTATCTCCACAGAAGTATACCTTCAAGTCTGGCATCCAGACATTAAAGGAGAGTGAATGTTTGTTATTCAACAAAAAAATAATGATGAAAATTCCACAAATTGTTCCCCAGTTTTGCAAAGTCTTGGTTATTAAAAAAAAAAGAGAACAGATCCAGTCTAAAATCCTAAATGGATGGTTTTCATGCTCACACATCAGTTTTTGCAAGTAAAAATCAGCCTCTTTGCGTTTGAAAACCCGTGGAAATGATTCAAGAGTCATAGTTATCTCAATATCTCACAGGAAATTCTCCCTAATTGTATTAATTAATTTGGTTTAGAGCTTTGGAAAAGGGATAAAAACTTATATTTTCCTGAGATTAATGTTAAAGATGCAAGCTTTTGTATTTATAATCTGGAGAGTTCATCCATTAAAAGATGTTTTCTTTGCTAAAATCGAGAAATCTTGGTGCAACCGTAACATTTACTCTCTGTTTAAATACTCCAAGGTAACTAAAGTCATCATAAAAAAATGCGTATAAGCACAAAATGGAAACAGGAAGTGCAGGCCGTACACGCCTTAAGTAACCCTTGTGTGAAAGTGTTCGGTACGTCCCATCTTGTACCGACCACTGTGAGCAGAAACCTCACACTCATTTTGACGGGATTAGTTTTAATCCACTCCTGCCTCTTTTGATCTCTAAAACTCAGCCGTACCACCAGAGCAGATGGCAGAGATGTGGACTTAGATGATTTCGTAATCATATTCAGCGCCAACACCAGGCGTTTGGCAACATACCAGCCTCTCTGCACAGATGAAACGTGTCATTTCCTGTATATTAACACCGAGTTGCAATCTCCTCACATCCAACGCAGACTAATTGAAGGGAACAAATTCACACAGCAGAAAGCACCTGGAGTCATAATGAGACGGGATCCATATTCATTTGGTTGTTTACGCCCACTCATCTTCGTTGGAGACGTGTGACTCTTCTCATCGTGTGTGAGGAGTCATTCCATTACCTGTATATTAGACGTGGCACTGCCTGCTGTCTATACAAACGCACACACCTCTCTGTTCAGATCCATTTAAATGCGTCTCCAGCATCCCGCTCGCTCAATTTATATACTGTTGGCAGCTCCACAGACTCCTATTGCTGCAGTTCGACCCCTGCTGGGACCTTTAAGTCTCTTTCCATCATTTTGCTGTGTAATAGGTAACATATGGCCCTGGGAATATCTCCGTGAGTCCCTGTACGCCTCAGTCTGGTAATATTCCTCGGTTCTTGATGCACCCCAGCATACATAATAGGAGAAGCAGCGTGCGTGGTCGGTCTTCACGGTCCACTCACCATCCGACTGGATAAAAAAGACCTAAATCTGAGTTGAAAACAGTTGGGTGATGTGTCGGTTTTACATCTGATCCAGAGGACCTGAAGGCCGATCACACTGACCCTCATGAGGATCTCTTAGTATTCAAAGCAGTCTGGAAGACAGAGGGACAATAGGTGTGGAAGAAATAGTAAACTGAATAAAAGCCGGATGGAGTCACACATCGAGTCCGGTGTTGTGTTCTTGTGTTCTTCTGAAACTCTCCAACACATCGTCTCTTGGAATGACTTCCATATAAGGAAATGTGCGTCACCCAGTGTGTGGAGGGGACTCCCTTTGTTTACAGACACCAACAGACACAAAATACACACATCGGAAGAAGTGTGCGGAATTACACAGCTCAGATGGAAAGCACACACCTGTCCTTCTGCTTTTGGATGAACATTGGGATTTTTTTTATGGATGAAATCTATCTAACAAGTAGCAGATAATTCATGTGAATTATCTAGAAATTGTTTCAATAGCAAAACGGAGCAGCAGACTTTACGCGTAGATCGCTTAAAAACAGCCCCAGTCGTCGTCGCCTGTTGTCAACAGAGGAGTGTTGTAACTTGGTGTTACGCCATGAAAATTCAAGCTTATTTATCTCCACTGGGTGATTTGGATCAGATTTTAAAACCTTTGCGTGTGCCAAATATGACACAACACACACGTTCCACCGTGGCTGTGGTAAAAGTTCAAACACTTCAAACGCAGCAGCTGTTGTTGGCTCTTTGTTCACGATGGGACCGTCCTCTGCCAACGCTGATAGTCTGCCATCAGTCAGGCCTCAAAGAGACGGACTTCAAACGAAAACACCCAAAACTTTGGTCAAACGTTAGAAGGAACTGTTACATGCCTACTTATTAAAGTCCGATCCATAGGCCTTAGAGAAATAGTCCTCTGATTGTGAGGCTTCCTCTGGTGAGTCCAGGGAGTCGGGTCAATCAGGATTAGTTTGTCTTTTATTAACGTTCATATACTCAATAACAACCCGTCCCCTCACAGGCTGGAAGGTTCTTGTTAATTCTACGGACATAAAAAGTAAACATTTCCCTTTTTATCAGAATCCTTTGTATTCCCTCGCATTAGCGGACTCAGTATAACAAACAAATTAGTATGCATGCAAATACAGAAAAAAGAAGACGAGCGCACCCACATCTGAACTGGAACGCATAGCATTAAAAAGAAAGCAACTTATTCATGGATATACAACTTAAATGTGGAGGAAAAAAAAAAGAGAGTGACGCCCAGGAACAGAGCCTGGGAGCGACTACACGGATGTTGAAATTGACGGCGTGCATGCTGTGCACGCCATTAAAACAGGAAGAGGACTTTGATTTAGATACGTCGCTGTCAGTGGAAGATTCTCAGTCGTCAGATACAAAGATTCTCCAACCGTTCTAACGAGGGAAACAGGGCAGATCCCAAAATCCTGTGAAGGATAGCGACTTGTCTGTGTCTTCCGTGGACCGGTTCTGTGTCTTGTGACGATGACGATCACATGGGTTTCCTCCTCGCCGTGTCTGGATTGGTATACATTGTACTGAAGGCAGACAGATATTCAAGGAGAGCCTCTGTCTGTGCTTCAGCATTCATAACAGATATTCACACGGGGCCCCTGCAGCCACGACCCTCCTGTACTCCTGAATTGTCCAGTTTGGCTCTGCGGTGGGCAAGAATCTGCCGAGCACAACTCACTGCTTTTTGTTTTTTTCCCCCCATAAATTACCGTTTTGTATTCGCAGGATGACGGCTCGGATTTTTATGCATTTTAGGACGATTCTGCGTGGAATTTTGATCACTGTGCATCGGTGATCCTTTTGAAGTGTGTAGTTAATAACCAGAGTCGCTCTTTCTGGGCTCCCTGTACACACGGTGAGATGTTTATATTTTACATCGGTCCTCTAAAAAGCTCCCAGACAAACTCATTCCAGTGCTGCGAGCTTCATTTCATTTCCTTAGTGTACAATGAATGAATTGTCTTCTCCCCGATGCACTGTATCCTCGTTTGCATAACACTGTGAGATTAGTGAATTAGGGCTAAATTATGCAAAACCTCTCAATACGACTATGACTATTAATTAATTTGTTCCTGTGATTTAATTCACATCAGTATTCTGCTGCACCAGTAACATTTTCTGTCTGAGTCCGTGGAACCGCTGACACTTCATGACTCAACTTTTTAATTGGTCTTACGTTAGGTTGATATACTTGACTTACTTTGATCTTGAGGTTGCGCATAGATTCACGTTTTGTCTCTAATTAGCGCGTATTTGATGAGCAATTGTTAGGGCGCAACCTTGCAGCAATCTGACATCACTGAGTGGAGTCAAGAGGAAGTGCTGTGTCATTCTTTCGTTGGTTTGTGGCGAGAATCTCTCTTTCTCAGGGTACATTGTTGCACGTGGTGCGGCAGCCTAGGTGGAAAATTGGATGCAGATGCGTCTAATTGTCATGTCTGCAGCCCATTGATCGATCGTGATGGAGTTTTTTTAGGTTTCTCTCCACTCTGGAGCGTATTTCTCTGCTTCTTTTTCTCCTTCCACCCACTCTCCATGCCCCCAGACAATACTACACAAGATGACTTGAGACATCTGGCATCACAGCAGGACACTATAGAACGAAAGGTCCCTCAGCTCACTCCACGAGCTCTGCAGCCCTGTGACAGAAGAGGCGAACGTAAGTGGAGGAACTCAATGTGTCTTTAGACCCTGGACTATTGAAGACATGAAAGAGGCCAAAACTCTTCCCAAAATCGAGGAAGTGGTGACAGATTCTTATGCTAATGAACTCTCCACTGTGGTACAACGGTTCAAATCCTCACCCCAAGAGCTTACACTCTGCTGTTTGCTCTGAGTCCAAATGAGTCTAAAGTGGCACCAGGTCAAGAGAAGACTTCACCCAGGATGATGAATGGTACGACCGGGGCAGAGCAAGCCAATTCTGAGCCCAGGTGGAAGCATTATGATAGAACCTGAGCCCGCTTCCCCAGAGAATGGACGTGAGGAGAGTATCTGGTTGCAAATGGCTGAAAGAGTCGGTACCAGCGGGAGGAGGAGATTATCTGGCTCAGTTAACTCAGGGTTCACAAAGACCACAGTGGCCTGGGCGGGTTGAGAGCAGATGGGAACGGACAGATCCTAAAGAGCCCGTGGGAAGCCCATCTGAGAGACAGAGTCCTCCAAGGGCTGAGACCAGGGATTCAAGCGAATGTCAGAGATCATCGAGTAAACTGTGATACCGGCCGGCTGCAAGACCTAAAGAGCCACACAGTCCACAGTGAAAACGAAATAAATGAAAGATGTGGTTAAAAAAAACACCCATTCTATGTTTATTGGTCATACAAGTTATTTTACCGATTTCTAGCCAAGTATGTGTTCAGTTGGTTATTTTGGGTGAAACGAATTGATTTAAAATCGGACACAACCAAACAGTGCCTGGCTTTGATTCCTTCTTTTGGCACTTTAAAGCCCTTTTCATCCAGCCAATTATAGTATCTGTTGAGCAAGTTTGGAGGATTTATCAAAGTGTCTTGTGGCAGAAAGCTCCATAATTTATGTTACTTGGTAGATAATTAGTGTATTATTTTGTTTACTTAGGGATGATAGAGGTCATATTTCAATGTGCTTGTGGTTTATATTTGGTTTCTCATACAAATATTTGATACCTCCTCAGTTTCATCTCTTGAGGAATCTTATTAGATACTTTTTGTAACAGTACTTTTACTTGAGTAAAGGATGGGTTACTCTCGCCATCTCTGATTTTTCCGCATGCAGAATGTGCATTTGAATTTCCTCTACACTCAAAATGAGTGAATGACTCGTATGGAATTTTCTTCATTCCATCGCACTGATTCCATCCCTGCTGACGTTCCTTCAGGATTTGTCAGCATTAAACGTCATGAATTCTTCTCTTTGTTCTGATTCTTGATATAAGTGTGTAAAAACCCTCGTGCTCTTTAAAACATGGCAGCTGGATGTTGCCGTTTAGAGCTCAAAGTCTTATTTTGGTCATTTCGTATTTGTGCAGGAAAGCAACAAGATTTTATTCGGGTGATGAGGGACCCCTCTTCAGTCTTTTGTTTTTAAGTGTAAGGCCTAAACCCCAAGGCCAAACCGGAGCAGACAAATCCGTGTTGTTCTAAAGGCGTTAGTGAACAAGCACCAGCTGTGAGGAAGCCTGACAATCAGCCAGGTCCTTAAAGGACAGAGGGCTCCCTCAACTGAAGGAAGAAAAAACAGGAGGATAAAAAGAAGAAAAAAACAAACAAACATTATACTTATCATTTAAAATAACTTTAAATAATGTAAATGTCATAAAATGACAATTTACCACCCTTTTCTCCCTTTTTCTATTTTAAAGAGCTGTATCCTCTTTCAGGACCTGGGTGGTTTCAGGCTTGCTGCCTCACACCTGTGGCTCATTGATTAATTATGATAATTATTGAATTCTACTGCGAAAAAAAGCAGATAATTAGAAATATTACATGAATATTTATGCAAAGATGCTTTGAATTTGTTATTAATGAGAGGTGGAAAACATCCATACTGATGCAGTTTAAGATTGAAGGCATGAGTTTGTCGACAAATATCACAGACGTGAATTCATATGCTTTAAAATAACAATAAAAAAACAAGGTTTTGAAGAGCACACTTCTGTTAAAATGAAGCAACGACTAAATTGCAAAAACTAAAGCAGAAATTTCTTAGTGCAGCGATGCCGCGCCCAATATGGCTGCGCACAAACAAATGGGAGTGTGTGAGTTACTTATTTCCACTACCAGAGTCAACTTCTATTAAGAGTGTGTAAGGGTGATCGGTAATGGTTGGTGACCACTGAGATTGCTCATTGATTGACAGGTCTGTTGTGTCTCCGAGCATCCCGACTCATTTAGACAAAGAGCAAACGGCAGCAGCATGAAATGATCTTTAATTAGTCACAGTAATTAAATTCCTGACATTGTTTGTGCATTGTTTTGCCCTAGCAGTCATAAACTCGTTTAATTTATGGATGATCAGCTGTCATGTTGAGTTATTTGTTACCGGGCGTAAGGAGGCCTTTGTCGATGCAGTACCTATGTCTGACCACTAGTGGTGCCCTTGCTTACATACTTGTTACAACTCAATTAGCACTGACCTGCTTAAAAGTGTTATTTGACTCTGAAATAATTCTATTTTTATGGATAACTATGCTATAGTAACTTCCACATACATATCGGTCACCTAGGTGACAAAAAAGATGAGATTTTGTGAAATTTGCACTGCTTACTTGAAACCCAGCACAGTGAGGTGCTCGGTTGTTTTAGTTAATCTGTGACATGAAGCCTTTGCTCACTGGCCAAGGTTTGGGAATCACTGCAGATATGTACAAGCAAAAAAGGTCCACCCAGGCTAACAAATAAGGGTCATGTCTTGTCACACTGTAAACTTTGATTCATATATTTTAATGAAGTTGTGTATTTATGGTATTGTAAGAAATGTAGGTTAGCAGTTTTTCTAATTCTAATCCTTAATTACCAGATTTATATGTGTCCGACATACAATTTAGGATGCAGCTTCCTCCCCAGGTAATACTCGATTTTTATCTATTTTTTAATAAGGTTGATTTAAATGTTTATGAACAACAAACATATAAATTTTAAATGCAAGAAAGAGAAGCAAACACCACGAGACGTCAATGATGTGGTTTTCCAATGAGAATAATGATCGCTAAATCCATGCCCTATGTCTAGAAGCTACAAGCTGTCATATAAGAATAAAATCTACAAAAAACAGTCCATTGGTGTCTTTTTAATGAGGAAAAAAATCCATTGAAGTCGGACATATTAGTGTTTGTTCCCGTTTCAGAGGGAATGAATGGTCCAAGATAATGAATTTCAATATTTAACCAATGTGTTTAACAGCTGTCACGTCTTAATGTCATCAATATCTTTATCAGGTTGGAACACACTCTGTGCATCATCAGATTAAGTATTGACACCGTCACAGCTTTATGCTGACAGCTCGTGACATGGGATTAACGTGTGGATTTTACCTCAGTCCAGGTCTAACTCCCAAAGCTGTGGAGGAAGTTACTATGAAGCAGAACAACTGAAACTTCTTCTCATTTTTTAATACATAACACAGAAGGCCAGATCTCCACTGCCACCTACTGGACAGATCAGGACCAGCAGACTCATTTGAAGCCTGAGAGGGCACAAACCTACATCCGATGCCTGACCAAGGCCCAGTTTGTGATGTTACATCAGAGGTTTGATTGTTTCACGTCCTGGACAACATAAATGTAAAATGGCACAGCCAGATAGAAAATAATAATAAAGAAATTAATAAATGACATGGATTTATCTTTGGAAGGATCTTATACTTCTCATTAGCACGTGGAGATCAATGGTTCAAATTAATAATCTTGGCTCATAAATCACTTATTAATTTCTAGAATTGTGACAATAAGATTTAAAAAATCAGCCAAACAAACAAAAACATGGTGAACAAAGTCATGAACTTTCACCTACATGTAGGAATCCAACCTGGTCAAAGAGGAGCTGTGTGGTCTTCTAGTGCCATCTGCTGGTCAACCTAAGAAATAGCAACATTTCTCACTACAAATTTTGCCTTGATGGGTTTAGTGTTCTTCATTACATGATGTTTGACTTTTATTGCCAGAATCTTGTTTTTTTATTGGCCCTTAACATAATCATTAATATTTTATAAAGATTTCCAAGCAACTGACCTCAGCTTTCTGCTTTCTCACGTCACCACAGTTCTCTCATTTGGATTTCCTGCGGTTGATTATATTTCAGTGCCTCAGAACCACATCATATAATCCTTTCTTCTTTGTTTGCTGCCACCAGAGGGTAAATTGCTTTGATTCCATCCATCCATTATCTATAGTCTTAGTTTTAATCTTTAATCCCTTAAACCCTGAGGTAACCACCAATGGATCTGTCTTCATAAACACAAGGATTTACTCAAATCAAAATCTATATATAAGACATCAATGGTTTTTAAAAATCACATCTCTGGAAAATCTGACGTGAAGTTTTTAAGGCCTTTTCCATATCTATACTTCATTGTTATTAATTATAATATCTAGTACTCAATGACATGTTAATCCAGGTGTCTACTGAGTGTAATTTGGGATTAAAATCACGTCTACCTGAAAAACTTTCTTATATTTTTATTGTGATGGGAAGTCATACAAATGGAGCAAAACCAACATAAAAACAATAACAAATGACAGTGGATTTACAAAGGGTCAGGAGAGAAAAAAAAAACTATATGCAGCCTTCGACAGTACAATGGAATAAATTGGCACAAAACAGAAGAGATATGGTGTGGGATAATCTAAATTTGGCTGTGAAAAAAAGGGGAGGAGTAATGTCTCCATAACAAGATCCTTCATTAAAACTGTGACGACTCATGCTTTTTAAAATCACAGAGTTTTAGAATTCAGTAGCTTCATAACAACACAAGGAGCGGATGCACATGTAAGAGTTTCTATTTCTCACTTCATTCCTCTTTTTTTTTTAGCTTAAAACAGAAGTCATGTTTACTTAATACATGTTTTCGTCTTTTTTTTGTTGTTTTTTTTTTGTTAAAACAAACTTCAGCTCCCAGAACCACATTTTGGGATATTTGTTTGCCTTGAGATTATTTTTCATACTAAAATATATTATTGTATCAATTCCAACTACAGTAATGTACACTACAATGTGTAATAAATAACCATAAAAGAAAATATAAAAATAAGACACATAAATATAAAAAAGTCTTCTAAAACTAAACAGGTACTTTTTTTTTTTAATCTGTGAAAAGGGTTCTAATACTGCCATTGTTGAAAAAAAAAAAGAGGACACACAAAAACATGAAATTAAAACAACAAAACAAAACTTACACTACTAACACTGATTGACAAAACCAACCGATAACACTTTATCATAAAAACAGGGACCACATTCACTAAAGTTTGTTACCTGAAGTGCGGACCAGCTTGCCACATTTTTTATTTTGTAATTTCCAACAAGTGCACTCACATAACGGCCAAAATCAGATTACTGTAAAGTCCTTATGTTGCCATTTTACACTTTATTACACTTATTTTATATCTAGATTTCTGATTTTAGCAAGGTTTTCCAAACATTTTGTCCATTTTTTGAGGCTTGTCATATATTTGAATAGTTTCAATACTGTTGGCTATCCATGATGGCAGTCATGAGGTTAAAATCAGCAAAATAACTGATAGTTGCTGGATTCATTTCTTAGGTATGTAAGGGTGACATTTTTTTTTAAATATGCGACTAAATGCTGTGTATATACGACCCAAAAGACAATACTTATACTTATGCATATTATTCACTTTCCAATTATGAGTCGGACATTCTTCGGCTATTTTCCCCTATATTTCCCAGGGTTATTTCATTTTCAGGATCTTTACATGATTCCGCCTTGGATTCTTGAGACACGCAACACTGACAAATCTGAGCAAGTAAACAAACATTAGTCAATATGGGTTTAGTGACAGACTGACATAATACTGGCTACATCTGTGAAGAAGAAATGATAACACTGTTCAATGGCACTTTTAACAGCACACAGGTCTTGCATAAGGCTGGAGGCATTGGGGTGGAGCTGGAAAACAGCCCTGTTCCTTCATGTATGACTTCCTATATAAGCTAAAAACACTGACTGACTGAGAACTGATAGAGAATGTAACAGAAACGAGGAGAAGCTCGGTAAGAATGGGGTGCCTTTCTTTTGCAACCTCAGCTGAGCCTGGCAGTAGAGGTGGGCGATACAGACGGAATCTTAACTGGAAATCCTATTTCGCAAGCCTTTCAATGATGAGTTTTTAGGCCATTGCTGTGAATTACACCGCAAAATGATCCAAGATACGTTTATCTTAATGATCAGAAACTAGAATAAACACAGAACAGATCTTACACTGATGCCACTTCCCTCAGTATCACAGGGAAAAAGTATGGCAGGAGATCTATGTCTTGTCATATCGTCCAACTCTACCCAGCAGGTGAGCATGTGTTTTAGAACATCACTTCATCTTAACCTGGCTCCACCCACTTCACTGGGTAGCAAAACAGAGCC
>OMNV01029144.1:71260-89591 GCA_900303265.1 Brotula barbata | reverse complement strand
ATGATAATGAAAAACAAAAATAAATACCTTGTATTCCTGATCTTATGTGAGTTTTCTCACTCCTCTCAGTGCCACAAAAAGAAAGAAATTTGAGTCCACTGGCACACTGATGTTTGTGTTAATGTTCTGAAAGGCCAGGCCAAAAGTTTCAAAAATTAAATAAGAAGTTGTACTTGAAACTTGAACTTTTAAAAATAAAATAATGTACTTAAATAAAATACATCCACCCACACACAAAACATTTTTAAACTCGAAAAAAATAATTGAAAAAAAAAAAAGATTTTAAGCTTGAAAAAATTAGATTTGAAACTGGCAAAAGATAAAATTTGAAATCTGAAAAAAAACTATAATCTGAAACTGAAAATCA
Source organism: Brotula barbata (assembly GCA_900303265.1). Lineage (NCBI taxonomy): Eukaryota > Metazoa > Chordata > Actinopteri > Ophidiiformes > Ophidiidae > Brotula > Brotula barbata. The sequence continues at coordinate 89,224 of OMNV01029144.1, read as the reverse complement.
AAATATATCTTAAAAGTGAAAAACGAAAATAAACAATTTCCAAAAAAGAAAAAAAAACAACCGCAGAAGACTGTCGAATCCATTCGGAAGCTGGGATTTATTTATTTTATTTTAAGAATACAAAAACTGGGCCTATAAAGTCAATAAAGTCAACAAAAGATAACTAAATTCAATACAACTAAACAAGATTACCTAACACAATGACACAATAATGAACATGTATACACTGTCTTGGCCAAACCAAATAATACACAAGGGCTAAACTACCTAAACTCCAAATCCTTCCCATGACATCTGTATGTGGTTTGGTCCAATGAGCTGACAAGAGTCGTCAGATTTTATATATATGCTGTATATATATACACACACACACACATATATATAATCATCATCATGACAATAATCCCCGTCAGTGTATCTTACAGGGTGAATGTCTTTTTACTGGGGATGCGCCCACTAAATTCAGTTCAATCAAGATCAAATCAGCGTGCTGCATTTAAGTCAATATATTTGTGTTACCACGGCACCTGGTAAGGTAAGGAGGATGGTGTCCTCTCTCATGCAGGAAAAAGATCCAAAGTCAGGTCCAAGGGAATCCAAAAGGTCAAAGCCAAAAGTCACCAATAAAACCTCGCCTGGAATGGACTTCTAGAGTACATAATATAATATAGACATAACAAAATAACTTTACAAAGAGAGATGTTTACATCTCTAACTATGAATAGTGCATATACAGTAGGGTAGTCTCTTCCCTCTGTATCACAAGGTGCATTTCTGTAGAGAAAAGTCATAGTAATGTTTGAACCATATATTAACGGTGGCCGAAATGTATATACACAGTAAAGACCAACATATGATATATTGGCTAAATACTGCCATTCCTGAAGCAAACATGAAATATAACACTAAATCGAATTTGATGGTTTGTTTTTAACCATTAGAAGATGAATTGCTGTTTTCCAATTGTTTGTTTCCACGTGTGCCGAGTAGCTAATATAGCGTGTTTGGCTAGCACCAATCGTTCGAACGGTTAGCTTCGATCAAAAACTCACCAAACCTTCACGTAAAACACTTTTCTGTAACGGAGCATTTAACTTATCGGGCAATCTGTAGTAAGGAGATTCTTAACTTCCAAGCATTAGCACAATTTTACCGGCGAAAACATACAAATCTTTACTTACTTTACTCTCTCTCTCTCTCTTTCCTCTCAGCATCTCTGTCTCTCGTTCACCTGTATGCGCTTCGCGCGCGCAGAGTCCCAGGTACTTATTTTCTATGGGCTCGGAATCCAGGTCACCGGTGAGTTACGTCAAACGCGTCAGAAATCACGTGGTTTTTCGCGCCAAAAAGGGAGTCCCTTGATCGACACGTAAACCTAGCTATACATTCCTGCACGTACGAATGTACATACGTCACTATGAGTGAGTGCAATGATTGACATGCCGTTTGACCAATGAGGGGCGTGAAGGGCGTGTACATGATGGTGACGCAGTGGTGACAATGAGGAAGCCGAGTCAGATCACCTGCGTTGACTGTGGTTTTTTTTTGTAGAAATAAACAGTTTGTTGGTGGCCTGTACTTGAACCTGCTTTGTTTATTTCAGTCCACGCAGCAATCACGCTCACAGCATTGCAACCCCCTCTCGTGTTCAACATGGGCGACTTATTTCTCAAAACATTTTTTTAATTTCTTTGTGTCACGAGAGGAGATTTGCTTGCGTATGAGTTCCACGTTTCACACTGTTAGAGATTAGATTTAGATTTAGATGAGTCAACGATGCACCGTGTTATTGTTCTGATCTCCATCAAGTTAATCTAATATATAATTATACTGTTTTTGCAGATGTAGCATATCTTTTAAAAAATGTACAACATATAAAGTCAGAATTAACTGAATGTATGTATATTTGTGCGTATGTATTTACACACTCACATACATACATATACATATTCCCAATGGATTATGTTGATGTACAGCACAGTATTTATTCATTCAAGCCATACATTTGGATAAATACATATGTATAGGTAAATATACATTACGTTATTTACGTTCATTGACTATTTAGCCTTTATTTGTTCAGAATTATTTGCACCACACCTAACGGATGATTGACGTATAGACGACATATATAAATATATTAAAAAAATTACTTCCTCTGGCTTGCATTTATATCATACTATATAAGCATGTGCGTATATTTATAGTTATTTTACTTCTTCCTGCCTGTATTAATATGTGCAATAACGGCAGTAATAGTGTGTACCTACCACCGTAGATCCTTCTACCTATCTGTCCTGTTTTGAACTTTGTATTTATATGGTGTAGAAATATGTAAGAAAAGCACTAAAAAAGAGACACCGAGATATTTGAAGTCAGAGCCTTTTTATGTGTGAGCAGACTTGGCTAATAAACCTGATTCTGATCTTTTACATCCTTCTTCAAGGAGGGGCTTGGGTGTGCTGCAGCGTCCCCTGTGTATGAATACGTTTACGAAATTTATAATTTGAATTTGAAATATCACAGTGGTGAAGTGCTGATAAAATTTTATTGTTTGATTTAATATACAATTTTTTTTAATGAACGTAAATGCATTTCCTTCATTGTGTGTATTTTCCATCATAGTAAACAATGTGAATGTGAATGTGTTGTGGAAGTGACATTTTGTCACATTAAAAAAAAAATCTCATGTGTCAGCCTGTTGGTGTCAATTTTAGGGATGGCATTAAATATACACAAAATGCACAATATAAAATATAAAAGTTCTTATTATTCGCACATGTAAAGGAAATATGAGCTGTTTGGAAATTAGAGCCAATAAACATAAGCTTTTTACAAATATTTCCCTTGATTTATTGTTTCTTCATTAACCTCCGTTGAGTTACTTTTTTCCTCCAGCCATGTGCTCTCCTCTTGTGTGACTCTTGCTGTGGTCACCACGTACTAAACTTTAAACAGCTATCTGAATTTTAACCTTTTGTGCAGCATGGTGGAAAAGACAGGGACCCCAGGGAACAGATGTTCTTTTTACGAAAAAAGTCATAAAATATCTTAAAATACTTACACAATTTGTTAAAATGGACATGTATGTATGTATGTATGTATGTATGTATGTATGTAGTATGTACATTAAATATTGTATTTGAGGTCAATTTTTTATCAATATTAAATACAGAAATAAGCATGGTTGAATGTTCAAAATCTGGCTCAGGGACAATGGGAATATAGCAAAAATCACACATGAAAGGACACCTATGTATATATACTATTTATATATATATATACTGTATAAGAATAATAACTGATCTGATCATTAAATTTTTGTACAATCTTTTGGCATGAATTAACAGCCATTAAAAAAACCCAGGAAATACACTTTTGTGTTTCTTATTTCTATCAGGGACACGACATTTGTGATAGTTGAAGAGATCCAGGACCCTAATACAATCTATCTGGCATCTGGAACAATAAAATATTTAGTATTATGATATGGCTGCAGCCACCGTGCCCAGTCCCAAGATTTTAGTGCGGGAGATTTAAAAAAATAAATAAATAAAGTATTTTTGTTCATTCTATTGTCTATCCAAATGTATTGATCATAAGCACTTATCCTTGTCTGATAGTAGATATATGGAAACATTATAAATTTCAAAATAAAAGCCCATCCTTTCACCCTAGATGACTGAGATGAATCTACAGAGGAGCAGCAGACATGACACATTTTTCTATAGTCAACAATTGTATTCCTTTATTTTCATGTATAACTCATCCATTGTTCTGCCTTTTTTTCACAGCAAATATAGGTATAAAAGTTTTATTTTGGCAAAGATTACAGTGTATGAAATTGAAGGCCTTTTAACATATGGAAGAAACTTTGTACCATCAGCACTGACATTACACAGACAAAAGTCCTCAGTGGAAGTGAATGAAGCTTGACTTCAGGCTGGCACCTCAAGTTCGATCAGGAAGGAGGATGGGGACATGATCTGTCCTCACTCTTTTATTGGTGCTTTTGTCGAAGCGCTTCCCGAAGCGAAGCCCGAATGGATTGAAGTTGAATTTACTCCTGCGGTCTTTGCAGAGGAGCTGGTCTTCATTCTCTCTCATAGAGAAACACAGACTGGGATCATCTGTGAGGAGGATACCTGCAGTTCTTCTCCTAAGCCCAGAAAGAGTGCCCCCTGGTGAAACACCAGTGAAATGCAATCAGCATCCATGGACAATACAGATGTTTCAACAGGAAGTAGCCACAAACATGCATATCTATATTATCTCTTCACAGTATGGATGGCATCAATTTAGACTTGCACAATAATGGACGGATGATTTATTCCCAAATGAGGTGTTGAAGAGTAGGCATGTATATTTATTTATTTTTACGCTTTTTATATCCTAAAAAGATCTACGATTCCAACAGGTCAAGCCGGTCATAGCTAAGAAATTTAATTTCACTGTTGTAAGCGTGCAGTTCACAGAAAACAATGTGACCTCAATGATGCATTATAAAACAATCTGTCTCTCCACTTATGATGTTATAATGCTTTTTTTGTGGAGATTTACAAAACATTTTCAATTTTTGTACATTTTGGCGACTTAAAATTCTTAAAAACCATCAGAAGAGTCCCACAACGTGTAAATGTGTGATGAGGATTCAATCTACGAACAAGAGACATCGCAGTTGGCAACTTGAAACGACCTTTAACAGTCACCAGCAGATTGCCTACCTGCTCCACGTGTCCTGTGTGGAAAGTCGTGTCCATGCAGAGGCGCTTCAAAACTTCGTCCCTTCTGACCAACGATCAGCCCGAACAGCAATAGCAGCACCGCAATTCTCATTTTGTGAAATCCAAATGTGCTCAGTCTCTTAACTGTGTTCACTGCATCCACTGTGTTTATATTCCCACCAGGTGACCTACTGCTCCTACATCTCACAGCCAATCACAGCCCTTTGCGTCTCCCGGGTGTAAATTGCGACGCTGTCGGCCACTCAGGGTGCTGAAATGCATCATTCATCAGCTTTTCTCGGAAATGTTGACAGATAGTTGCTGCACTTTGCCGTTGGAACATTCGGCCATTACACAGTAAGGCGTGTTGACGTGTTACCGCAGGTTGGAACACACTAGGTTCATGAACATTCTACCCAAATAAAAGGAAAGGGGAAAAAATGAGCAGAGCGTAATTTCATAATTGCAATAGCATCAGCATGAAGTGTGACCGACAAAGTAACCGCACTTTAATCTCTCTGACTAGAGTGAAAGAAGAGCTATACTCATCAAAAGTGACTTTGCCACAAGTCAAATTGCCTGGTGGAGAAAATAAAATGCACCCACTAATTATTTTACTTACAAACAAAACATTGTTTTCTAAGCTAACAGACTCAAACGAAATAGGCCAAGAGGAAGACTGGGTGGGAGGATCCCTTACTGATGCGTGCAAGGCTGCCAGGTGACTGACTGTTGAGGAGGACGCCTGAATATTTGGCACTGGATCATTTGGTAGACATGAAAAACTCCCCGTGTATCAGTCTGGAATGCATATTTAACAACCCCTTCGGATGGAAATATTAACCATAAAATGGACATTGAAGGGCCTAAATACACTGCATACAGGGCTGGGGGAGCCATGTGCTTTCTTCCCCTGCAAACTGTCATCTGTAGAACATGACACTGGAAACTGGGAGTTCCTCGCCATCAAACTGGCCCCGGAGGAATGGAGGGATTTTGAAAACCCTTTCCTTGTCTGGAAAGGTTCAGTTTTAGAAAGGCAAGATGGCCATTTTGACAAATAAAAGTCACTTTATTTCACCCTTTCATACAGACCGAGATCTAAGAAACCAAAAGCTGAGGCTGTTTCCCTGAGGTTAAGCTACCCAACCTTCCAAATTGTCAAATTGTTGTTTTTTTTCTTAGGAAAGTGGAGGGACTGTTGAGGGAGTCACACATTTATAACCCACCTCCTACTATTTGCGACAGAATGCTTATCTATGAATAACCTTGTTGCATTGCACCGTTGGATGACTACATTCAGTAAGATGTCTGTAGAGATTCTCTGTCATCCAGGTCGCAATTATCTGGGAGTAAGGGATGAATGGAGGGCAACTAGAAGTTTGGCCTCTCGTCCAAGGGGCTTATTCAGTTCTAACTCACTGGTGGGGAGTCCCTGCTATTTAACCTCTCTAAGGTCATTGTCTAGGTCATTGATACTGCTTAGTTATGTTAGCACTCCTGGCTGTTGTATTGTCAGACGTTACGAGTCATTGAGTCATCTGAGGCCAAGTGCTGCTGACAGTCTTTGGAGATGTCACATGAAGACAAATCCAAATCTCCTGGGAAGGGATAAAAGTCCACACCTTCACTAGGGAGGACAGATGGTTTGAAAGAGGAGTGAAGGAGGCCATCTATCTCAAAGTAGAGAAACCACCTCCCAACAGGAGAAGGGGGCCCACACACAATCATCCACACACATCCCTGCTACACATGTGGCCCACTTTGGATGTCCTCAAGGGCTGACACACATATGGAGCCATTGGTCAAATCTTGAAGGGCCCTATTTGGTTTGCCCACACTGGTCCACGTGTGGTCCTTGTGGAAATGTTGCCTTAGTGTATCTATTACATTATTAAATAGAAATACTGTATTTCCACCAGCAAAGCATCAAAACGTGTTTGCTGATAAGTTACAAATACATGAGCAGAACTTCATTATAGCCAAACACATCAGTGCAGTACAACCATGTTGTGTTTTAATTGAACACTGTACATTGTACCCATGAGTACATAGTACACGCTTCCTTGGCTCTACTTTCGGTGCATACACACATTACTTATTGTAACTCACATTTTCCGTAGGATTATTCAGAAACTGATAAAGGCTCGTAATTGTATTAATGACCGCACTCAGACGATCCAACAGACAATAATGTCTCATCGGGGGATTCTTCCCCTCAGGCCTGCGCACACACACATTTCACAATCACGTCCTCTCAATGCAGTGAACAGACCGCCACCAAACGTTTCACCCTGACGTCAGTGTGTTTGTGCGTGGCCTGAGGTTAACGTCAGTCGGCGGGGTCGATGCTCTCCGCCCCCGTCAGTATCTTTTATCTTGACTTGTGTCAGTCTACCAGTGACATCTCTGGTACTGCTCGAGCTGCTGGACATCCACACGTTTCAAGATGCCGCTGCCCCGTTCCTTATCCATGACATCACTCAGCGGAGTGCTGCCGCAGTGGGAGGATGATGAACTACCCGTGGAGGACCTGCTACTCTTCGAGGTGGCCTGGGAGGTCACCAACAAAGGTCAGCCAAGCCAGTCGTTCTTTTACAATGAGTCAGGCTGCAAATTTGTCGCTAGAAAGACAAACAAGAGCAGGAGGTAACAGTACTGCAACAGAATACACAGAGTTCAGAACAACTGAACACCAGAGGACAAGCAATTAGTTTTTGTTTTTTTTAAAAGAGAGAGCGTGTACACACAGACAGAACATTTCATCCAAAAATATCAAAGTGTAATACCCCACATACAATAACATCTTAGGAACAGATTTCGGTGTGTTGGAAACATTGTCAGTGACTCCTCACCCCCCCACAAAGCAAATATTGAAACACAGCGAGAGTAAAGAGTTAAATATTAATCTACAGATAAAGATGAACAGCTTTCGTTTCCTGAGTCCTGTGTGTTAAAACTTTAATGAAGAGCCCCTGGTTTGACAGTGGGGAAATTAGATAAATAGATTATTTAAGGCTACAGAGGCAATCAAGCAACTACACCACAAGAACGAAGAGCACCGCGTAGCAACAGAGTTTGTCAAATTCAATGATCATATTCTGAGCAGTATGTCCAGTCGGAGGAACTGCAGAAAAGAATTTCCATAAGACTTTAGACCCTCGATCCAGTAAACTGAATTTGATTTGTAAAATCAGTCTACAAGGTTGTTTTCCATCACATTTGTCTTGTCTTAAGCAACATATCTCAAAAACTTAACAGACATCAAGGAAACTTGGTGGGCAGATTTGACACGAGCCAGGGACAAACTCAAACAGGATGCTCTTCGATGTTAAAATGAGAATAGACAGTGTTTACATGAAAGCCTGTGTACAGTGGGAGGAATCTACACGGTGATCCAGACCAAGGCCAAGATCACCGTGGATGAATGGGGAGACAACTACTACATGATGGGGCCGTACTTCGAAAACAACTTCAAAACACAGGTGGAGGGATGTGAGCCACCCAACCCAGCCATCAGGAAGGCCATGGATGCTCTCACCAGCAACGGCTGCCAGGTGTGTGTGTGTGTGTGTGTGTGTGTGTGGAGCGGCTATGACACTCACACATACTTCATAATATCTACTGCATTACTCATATTGCTATATCGCTCCTCTGCCCTCTCCTCCTACTACTAAAAAAACTATTTCTACTACTACTATGCTAAACTGATACTATTACTACTACATCTACTACCACTGTTACTACTGCCACTACATTACTCTCAGTGTTACTTCTGTTTCTGCTGCTTAGTACTAATAATACTGTGACTCTGCTGGTGAAACTCTGCGATGCTCAGTGGCCACAGCAAGGTACAGCCGCACAACAATCCCTGAACACTGATGATGGGAGGTGGTGTGCCGATGCAACCACAAGATGGTAGACAAACATCGTGTGTGTGTTACCAGCAGCTCATCGGTATAGTACACTGAAAACCTGGAACCTAGTGAGTCACAACTACATTAGAATGAAATGAAGGATACTTTGCATATTTAGAATATATATATATATATATATATATAAATATATGTATATATGTGGATGGTGGGGGGGTTTGTCTTGGATGCCAGTGTGACTGCCACATACACACATACGTTGCTCTGCTCATAGTACTTCATTACGTACATACACTCTCGCTTACATACATACACACTCACGGAGATGGACACACATTTAAAATGACAAATGTACAATGTAGCTATGAGTACGTATAATACGCCAAACTTAAGAAACAGGTGCTTAGAACCATATTGCACATTCACTAAGAGAAAAGATAACAGTGTTGAACAAACATATTCAATAGACTTATTACTGTTGGCTCAAATGGTTTGCACTCTTTCTGTAATAATGTTTGATCATAGAAACTTTATTTGTCATATATGTATGGAGACATACTTCCACGTAACGCCAGCTTACGTAGAACTGTGCCATGCACGGTCATGTGGTGTGATGAGTCAGGAGGAAAGATGATGGGATGATCAGGGCATGGAAGAGGATGGACGGAGGGGAAGAGATGAGTTACATCAGGGAAACAGATGAGAGGATGATTGGATGAGTGGTGCAGAGTGGATGGAGGTGAGAAAGGGAGGACTGAAAGGATCATGGATAAGTAGGCTAGGGGAACAGGCTGGATGGATGATTAGAGGTTGGACAGGTGGTGAGAGGTGTGGTTGAGGGCTGCACCCCGGTCCCTGTTCCTACCTACCTAACTTACCGATGCAGCATCCTCCCAGCTCAGACCTACCGACAAAATAAGGCCTCTGTCTGTCTCGTCATCCATCAAATCCATAATCAAAACTGCTCACTGTCAGAGTTAGATTATGGAGAAGTTTTACCCTGTGTATCTATTTAGAAATGTTTTCTTACAGCCCTGAAATGATTCTACCAAAGTGCCTTTGAACACCACGCTGCTGTGTGTGTGCGTGTGCTGTTTGCGTATGACGTCTGTGTGTACTGCAGGTTCATTTTGGCCGCTGGCTGATCGAAGGCAGCCCCTACGTGATCTTGTTTGACATCAACTCTGCAGCGTGGAACCTGGACCGTTGGAGGGGGGACCTGTGGCAGACCTGTAACATTGGTTTGCCCTATCATGACAGAGAGGCCAATGACGCGCTCATCCTCGGATCTCTGATCGCCTGGTTCTTCAAAGAGGTCAGCGCAGAGCTCTTCATTTTGACAAACTTCGATGTTAATCTAACAGAAACATGTCACATGATGAACAGTCATTAGACCTCATACAAGAGTTTCTAAATCTACTTAACTATTCTGCGATGAAATCCTTCCGTTCTGATCGGTCAATTTTAATAACTTTGATAAGTTCATACCATGATTACCGTAAACGTCTATCCTAGTAAGGAAAGACCAGAAACTGATGACAACTATGACAACTGTACTTTATTAATGGTACTATACAAATTCTATGGTCCTGTGGTATTTGACCTGCATGCAGCATCTTAAAGAACCCAGTCAGAGTGATACATCCAAAGGTTGTGCTGAATCACCTTCATGTTACAAAGGTCAATAAAGTACAAAAATGTTCCATGAAATAGTTGATCTCTGCAGCCTGTAATAGTAAAAATAATAATTTGATTTTAACAATCATTTTTGTTCCTGTGCCGTGCAGTTTCGACCAGTCTGGTGAATCTAAAATTGACATTGATCTGCAACCTCATTGAACTGATTTCTATCCTCTGTAGCAGCCTTGCTTTTTGTTTTCCAGTTAACTGATGAGCTTGGAGACAAGCTCAGCGTGATTGGGCATTTCCATGAGTGGCAGGCAGGAGTAGGGCTCGTCCTCTCTCGCTCCCGCAAGATTCCCATCGCAACAGTGTTCACCACACACGCCACTCTTTTGGGACGATACCTCTGTGCCGGGAATACCGACTTCTACAATAACCTGCCCAAGGTGAAGAAAAAGGAAAAAGCCATACTGTTTTAATCTGAATAGGATCAGAATAGAACACAGGACCTAACAGCAGCACCTTTCATACAACAAATGGACAAAAAAAGAGGACGTGAGGACAGACAGGACATTTATTATTGAAACTTACAAAGCAGAAACATGAACAGCTGATCCCCGTAGGAATGATGATGATTTCTCCGCATCACACCTATCCTAAACATGAGGAGCAGTGGACAGCACACACAGGCATACACACACACACACACACACACACACACATACAAATACACACACACACACACAAAGAGAGGGAGAGTCATTTTGTCATTCCGAAGCTCAGTCCAAACATCACAACCTTTTAGAGCGTCATTATTGATGTTGAGCTGCAGGTGGAGGGGTCAATCTGATGGTTATAATTAGCTTTCTTCTGTTCACACCCCAAAGGTCAGCACAGAGCTAAAGGCCACTCACTAGTTGAATGAATAATTGATAGACTTATGATTCTAACGGACAGTCCACAGGTACCCGCCTAATGTATTCTACTGATAAACCTTTGTTGACTTCCCGTTCAGTCGGCTCTAATGAAACTACGCAGAAAGTAGAAACAACAAGAACGGACTAAAAACTGAATGAAATGAATAACTGGAGACGACCAGGAGATACTTTCTTTTCACATCATCGCTTTGTCTGTATATTGTAGTTTAACGTAGACCAAGAGGCCGGCGACAGGCAGATCTACCATCGCTACTGCCTGGAGAGAGCTGCCGTCCACTGCGCTCACGTCTTCACCACTGTGTCTCAGATCACAGCCGTGGAGGCCGGTCACATGCTGCACAGGAAGCCAGGTGGGGACGCACGTCACCTGTAAATAATTTGTTTCTTTTTACTTCACACTTTACGCACAGACACTCACATTAGCCTGGTTGCTGGCGGTGGCAGTGGGATTGATTTCGGGTGATTGCTCTTTTGTGTGTGTTTCTGTGTTTGGGACATTATGTCACATGGTGCTGAATCAGATGACAATTGCCACACCTTAACCAATCAAGCAGGAACCTCTGTAGGTTCCAGCAGCACTGCCATTCAAACTCTGCTCTTGCTGGAACAGATGTGGTCACTCCAAATGGGCTGAATGTGAAGAAATTCTCAGCCATGCACGAGTTTCAGAACCTGCACTCCATCAACAAGGCCCGCATCCAGGAGTTTGTCAGAGGACACTTCTACGGGTGGGCCGCATCTAATAATCAATAATCCTTTCATACACATAACCCGCAACTTGTAACAACAGACAAGGGAAGGGAAGCAGAATTAAGTGCAATGACGTCAAGTTTTCATTCTCTCATCACTCCAGTTATTGATGACTTTCATGATTGTTTTTCTCCCTTGGATTTGTTTGTTCTTCTTGCAGCCATCTGGACTTCAACCTGGACAAAACCCTTTTTTTCTTCATCGCTGGACGCTACGAGTTTTCCAACAAGGGAGCTGATATTTTCCTGGAATCTCTCTCCAGACTTAACTACCTGCTTCGGGTTTGTATGTGTATGAGTGTGAGATGTGAATGGGAAATTTTGTTAAACACATACCAGCTTTCTAGCTGCAGGGCAGGCCAGCATAGATGTTATTGGTCAATAATCATTTTTAATACATTTGCCTTTACACATTTCAGCATACAACCTGTAACTACTACAGACTACTGTAAAATACTATACACTTTTGTAGTATTCATGATTTTGCATTCAATACGGAGGAATTTCTGCATAAGAATAACAATATAACGCATTGAAAAAACATTCTTGACTCTTCAACTGGATCTTCCAGCTGACGTGTTCGTCATTTCAAAGAAACAGAGAGATGGGAGAGGGGCAGGATAACGTTGGTCTAAGAAATATTTACATAACAGAGCTCCTATTGGAGGTACAGAAGATGCTACTGATTCTATAATCTGATGATCCATCCCTAGATAATCTCTTCAGTCTGTCTTTTCTCCGTTCCATCTCCACAGGTGCACAGAGACGATGTGACCGTGGTGGTTTTCTTCATCATGCCAGCTAAAACCAATAACTTCAACGTGGAGTCTCTGAGGGGGCAGGCAGTGCGGAAACAGCTTTGGTATACAATATTGTATTACACTCGAAGAGCTGATACCACCACATCCATCCATCCATCCATACATACATACATATATACATAATATCCATGTTTTGAGGTCATTTGACAGACTGTACGTAACCAGCCAGGGAGGAGGGGATGTCTGATACATATAAAACATTCATTACGTGAAAGAGGAGACATTACATTCATACAATCTCTTATGTAAGAGTAAGTATGAGTATGAGCTGTATCATCACCCTGAGAGCACCAAGCTCTCATTGTGCGGTTCAGTTTTCCGTTAGAGTGTTGTTTTGTCTCGGCGGTGGGATTTTAGTTCAGTTTAATGTCTGAGTTGTGTTCTCTTCGTCTGTCCCAGGGATACAGCTCACAGTGTGAAGGAGAAATTTGGAAAGAAGCTGTATGATGCTCTACTAAAGTAAGGCCGGGCCGTTCGGTTGAACCCATCACTCAAAATCTACATCCACATAAACTATTAGAAACTTTTAGTAACTGTTTGTCCACTCTGTCCTCAGAGGGGAAATCCCTGATATGAGCACCGTCCTGGACCGGGATGATTTCACTATAATGAAGAGAGCCATCTATGCTACTCAGGTATGGAACCATGTTCTGTCTTGGCTCTTCTTTCTTCTTTTTAACAGGTAATTGACCCGTGTTGTGTTTCATTCGTGCTACTCAAACTGGAAGAGAGCTCTATCATTTAAGCGCAATTGTCCTCTAGTTTCTATCACCCAGTGGAGGATTAAGTACTGCAAAAGTCTAATTTCTCACCCCTCAAAGTGATGGACACTTTGTCTTCAGGATGAAACAAATGATATTGTCAGTCTCATGTCTATGAGGAAGCAGTTACCAACTCTACCAATCACTCACTTACTTAACTTTTCTAACTTTATTTTGAAGATGAGTTTAAATTGTGTGTAGTAAGTAATAGTTTGGGGTGTATTGACTATTTGCAAACACTCAGTAGGTTTACATGCAGTCAATACATATACAGTACAATAACAGGATCAAGGTGTGTTACTGAGTAAAAGTGCTTTAATTTGTGTGAGTTTCATTTCTATTAAGGTAAATACACGGCGCTTGACAGAACATATTTTGACCTAGATGGCAGAATAATCCACACTTTACAATGCATATTAACACACTGAGTGATTATATGAATGAATACATCAGGAGTCCAAGCAATTCGATGATGAGGGTGATAACACTCAAAAAACTCATCATAAACGCTGACCTAAATAGATGTTGTGTCAATTTATTTGGTAATGGACAAAAAAAAAATTACTTTTTGTAAAATAAGTCAGTCTAAATATCTTTTAAATATGATGAACCTGTATTAATGGTTACTGTTTTATATATGACCCATTTAAAGGCCAAAACATTCTTATTTAACTGCATGAATAAACAGATTTTCTAGCTTTTTCCAAGGGAATTCCAATGCCAGATATAAGATAAGTAGTTCCCTCTGTGTCTCCTCCAAAGGGAGCGTACGTACAACCATGTAGCATCCTGAACCACATCTGCTGGAGCTGCGGTTCTTTTCCCAGCTCCCTCCTGATGATTAGTGACTCACTCTGTCCCTAAGGGGGACTGCTGACACCTTGTGGCATCATCTCATAACCGCCACAGTAAAATGTCCACATCAGCACATTTCAACTCCTTCGTTCGGGGCAGTGACTCACTCTTCTTCACTTTTAAAGGATTCTTTTTCAGAGCTGCCAGTGTTGGTTGTAGTTGTCTTTCCATAACAGCATCAAGTTGACAAAGTGGAGGACATAATTCAATTCTGCAGCGCAAGATTAATGGAGTTTTGTGTGACGGTTTCCCAAAAGGAACTGACGAATCCATTTGGCATGACAGTAGGCGTCCGTCTGTGTCGCACGGTGCCTATGTGTTATTGGGAACATAACCACGTTATACAGTTCATAATGACTAATATACATTATGTTGCTGATTTTATGTTGTATAAGCTGCTATTTTAGTTTCCATTGAAAAACATTGTGCCCATTACTCTGAACTGCTGCAGGCATTCAGGTCTTTTCCTACAAACAGGACTGTTGTTACTGAGCTGTCTTGACTATTGATTATTGATTAATTTGCAGGGATTCTATGCTTTTTTTCTAATTAAAAGTAGAGCCTCTAAACTACTCCAGCTTTATTCAAGCAGAGAGTAAAAACAGCCAACATGGGGGGGGAAAAAATAAACAGGGGAAGATGAATATCCTGAGCCGACTCCCATTTACTGAGCTGCAGTTTTCTGAATTGAAAATGCGAGGAGTGATCAATGTGAGCTGTATGGGCCCTGCTGCTGCTGCTGAATTACAAAATCAACACGGGGACATGCCTCTGAACGAAAAGCATGAATGAACGTCACAGTGTGGCTTCATTTCCATCCTCTACTAGACCGAGTGTCTCATGGTGATCTATGCTCTGTATTACAGCAGTGTCTTACAAGGGCCAAATGCCGTCTTTCTCAATTAAATGAATTTACAGCAATGTCAATATTTCACTGGTCGAAAATGGAGTGTGAGGACTATTGATTACAGGTGCGGTGGAGTGATAGAATGGAGACTCGTCTTGATCAGTGATTGGAAAATGCTTTCGTGATTGCTTCTCTCTTTTTATTAGCATTTTCTTTCCACCCCTGGTTTTGAATCACAGCCTGGTTTATTTTACAGTCAGTAGAGCTGGTAGAGATAGGAACGATGACGAGCAAACCGTAGAATCGCAGTCATATTTGTTTGTAATCACACTAAGTTAGAATAATTTGACCGAACTACAACAATCAAACCTACCCCACCTAGTACGGAATCACTATGATCTTAATAATGAGTCGGTATGACCAATACTAAACTTTAAATCATGCAACGTGTTCATAACAACATTAAACTGTGTGTGAAGTGTGAAGAAGTTTTCATTTGTAAGATAAAACAGTGGCTACAAACAGTGGGCCTGTGGGTTAAAAAAGCATAAACAGACATATTTTAAATTGTATTTTATCTGACATTTCTTTTATCTATTTTTTTCTGACGCATTAAATTATGAGCTACAGCACATTAAAGGTCGCAGTGTCAATTATGAGCGATTATTTTTAAAGTCATCCATACCTTCTCTAACCTCCGTTTGAACCTATTTGAAATCGTTAGAGCCCCACTGGAAAAACAAAAGTGTTTTCTATTCTGTGATTGCATCAAAAACCATTAACCCGCAGATTAGTCACCTAGGGCGATCAATACTTCACATTATACTGTATGACCGCAAAGGTCACGTTCTTTTGATTAAAATATAACATTCTATTCATACAGTGCTGTCTCAACAATGCTACAAAGTGATACAGAGAGATAAAACCAGACAAGGAGAAAAGGACACGAGCACCGAGGAAGTCAAAACCATCAGATGAGAAATACTTTCTAGCAGGATACTCATAAATCCAAAGTGCGGTCAAAAAGCTTTATAGTTCCACACTAGACAGCATCCTTTGATAGACTGAACACACTAACATTGAGTCTACGCTTATACACAACAACTTGAATTTCCCTCAGGATTAATAAAGTGTCTGTCTGTCTGTCTATATATGACAACTTATGACATCATGGGTCTTATGACACATGACCAAAACTTGATTTAGGACACAGATATTTGACATAGGAGAACAGTTAACCTCAGGTATGAACTGTTACTGAACTCTTTTCTAATGATTATGACCCTAAAGGTACATTATTAGCCTTCTTAAGCAAGTAGCAAGTACAAAATAAACCGAAACTTCATTCACATGAATTTGGCTCGTCTACAAGCTGTTGTTGCAAGTGGTGTGTTTTTTGCAGTGACATATGCTGGGGAGGAATCATCCTAAAAATTCACCAAACTAGAAAGGAGGACAATAAAGAAACTGGACAATGAATCACACCCTCCTCTCCCCTCCATGACTCTCTCATATATATATATTATAACAGCAATTACCCTATACAGTAAATCATCACTCTTTCACTTCATTATTGTGCGTTTGAACCTGTTTATAATAAAGTTGAGTACATAGACGCACACACACGTAAAAGCTGTCAGCAATTTCCTCTGTACTACCTCAGGACTGACGCACACTCAGCTCTGTACTGTACGTATAAATGTGTTCACGTGGACTCTTTACGCTCCTGCAGAGACACGGCCTGCCTCCTGTGACCACCCACAACATGATGGATGACACAAAGGATCCCATCCTGTCAAACGTTCGCCGCATTGGCCTGTTCAACTCCAGGAATGACAGAGTCAAGGTAGAAAACGTACACGTTGTGTTTGTGTTCACGTCGCTGCACGGTACGTGGGACCATGGAGATATGAATTCAGTTCTCAGATAGGAATCCATACATCCAGCATCTGTGTTTGTGAGTACAGGAGTAGATTGGACAAGTGAGACGAGAGAAGATCAAATAATCTCCACTCCATAATCTTACTTACTGCTGCTTTGAAGCTACATGATGATTCACGTTTCATGGTCATTTGTTATCTTAGTTCACTTCTATACAAAGGATGACGCCGTACAAACATGTGTAATGACTGCACATTTCATTGTAATTTATGAACTATTTTGATAGTTTTAAGTTAAAATTTTGCTGTATCTGCTATACAATTGAAGTGATTATATGTAAGTGATGATTTCGCAGACTTTGGAGCTGATGATCTAATTCCCATTTATGACAACAAATCATCATTTTACTGTCAGAACTCAAAGTGTCTGTTGTACCTTTTGTAGTACTTTGATATTCTGTGTGTGTACTTCATGTCACGTCTCAGTGAGACCTGAGAGAGTGAGAGTCTCCCCTCGTCCCCTGTCAGATTATCTTCCACCCTGAGTTCCTGTCCTCCACCAGTCCACTGCTGCCGATGGACTATGAGGAGTTTGTCCGTGGCTGTAACCTTGGAGTCTTCCCCTCCTACTATGAGCCGTGGGGATACACACCTGGTACTGAGCTCATCACACTGTAGCCAACAACATGCACATTACATCACGTATGTGTGAAATACACAGGCATTCATGTTCCTTAAACGTCTCTCTTTCTCTCTCTCTCTCTCTCTCTCTCTCTCTTTCTCTTTTCTAGGTGAATGCACCGTAATGGGTATTCCCAGTGTGACCACCAACCTCTCAGGTTTTGGATGCTTCATGGAAGAACATGTGTCAGAACCCACTGCCTACGGTAA
>OMNV01029144.1:0-71237 GCA_900303265.1 Brotula barbata | reverse complement strand
ACATCGTCCCCATGCTGAGTTTGACTCCGTTGTTTGGTCCCCCCCCCTCCTTTCTGTCTGTGTCTCTCAGGTATTTACATAGTGGACCGGCGGTTTCGCTCAGCTGAAGACTCCTGTAAGCAGCTAACACAGTTCATGTACAACTTCTGTCAACAGTCTCGACGCCAGCGCATCATCCAGAGGAACCGAACTGAGAGGCTGGCTGACCTGCTGGACTGGAGATACCTGGGCCGGGTCCGTCACCAGCATGCAGACAGAGTCACCACAATTATCAGTATTTTACTGGAGTTTAAACTGAGAAAACATGAATAATTTAGACACTGAAATTAACCATTTAGCAATGACCACTTTACTGTGATAAACCTAAGCAGCACGATCCAATACCGAACACTTACAGAGATACAGCTGTTTTTGGATTATTAGACGGCCATGGCCCAGCTTTGTTTACACCATAAAACAGTTTGACCTTCAAATTCTTAATAGGGGCACGACCTGAACAATCTAACATACCCATCACCATCAATATACATGTTAAAATGAAGATAATGTTTTCAGGTCAAACAGTTACACAGTGCAGTTTTAAGTTCAAATCACGTTCAGCAGCTTTTTCTTGCACCGTGAAGTCACGTGTTATTAAATCTGATGGCTGTCACTGTTTGTGCTCCCCAGTTCTACGTACAGGCCCGCCATCTCGCACTTAACAGAGCTTTCCCCGACAAGTTCAAGATGGACCCCCTGATATCTCTGAAGGTGAGGAACAACACAGACAGTTAGTGACTGAAGAGTGACAGTAAGAATGCATGGACACAAAAGGATGGAATGAATGAATGAGTGAATGGAGGAATGAGTGAATGATGGAGCTAACATACAAATGAATAAATGATGAGCAGGTGACCAACAAATTAGATTCAGATAAACAAAGTACTCACAATCAAACTGGGAATCATTCAGAGGGGCACCAAACTTCCCTCACAACATCCTTGCCAACCAACGACTACACATCCTACAATGGATCACACACACTTCACTGCATCAACTGTGCATATACTGTACATAGAACAGTAAAGAAACCAATATGTCTGACTTGCCTTTCATTAGTTCCATCATTAAACGACATCCCCACTTTAGGAGCACAACTCTAAGTACAACACTGACAGCATGCTAGAAATAGAAAGTGAGTACGTGAGTGTTTGTGTACTGAATTTCAGGACTGTAGCTGCACCCCAGGAGGAAAGTGATTATGTAACTCACATGGCTAATCTGTGATTAGCCGACTTAAATTCACACAACAAAGTTGACAATGTACACAGGAAGATTAGCTTTTGTCTCGTACTGTGTGCTCGAAGCACAGTAGCAGGAAGAATCAGAGAGGGAGGCAGGGGTGTTATTACTGTGGGACTAAAGGAATGTCCTGTCAGTCATCCAAATGTTAGGCTGTCAATTAAAGCCCAGCAAATATGGGTCAATATCAACAGTATATGTCAATCACAGGACGACGGCCATGTAACGGAAGATTTGTAGAGTTCTGGATCACATCAATCCACACGATGCCAGGGGATGATACTGATGCAGGGCTTCATTAGGGCCATGAACACGTATGATACCATGAACACGTATGATACCATGAACATGGATGATACCATGAACACGTATGATACCATGAACACGTATGATACCATGAACGTGGATGATACCATGAACGTGGATGATACCATGAACGTGGATGATACCATGGACATGGATGATACCATGAACGTGGATGATACCATGGACATGTATGCTGATTTAATAATGTGAAAATGATCTGTGATCCTGTAGTTGTAAGCTCTGTGTTTAACTCCACAGACGGAGGGTTTCCGGTACCCCCGGCCCTACTCAGTGCCCCCTTCTCCTTCGGCTTCCCTGCACTCCACCCCACACCACAGCGATGTGGAGGATGATGACGATGATGACGAGCCCTATGATGAGGATGAGGAGGCAGAGAGGGACCGGCTGAACATCAAGGCTCCTTTTGTCATGGGTGCCTTTCCTGAGGCAAGGAAGAAGCAACCGGGAGAGTCAGGAAACTAACGGTGACCATCAGGTTCAACACAATACACTGCTGGGTACCAAAAACAGCACATCCTCACATCCTGTAGTAAAAGTCTTCATACCACACAGGGGAAATCTGTTACAAGCAAAAGTACTGCAGTCACAGTCAAAGTTAATACATGCAAACAGTTAGAGCTCTGGAATACTCACTGTTAATCAATCAAAAGTACTCACTGTGAGGAAAAATGAAGATCACCATATTAAAAATATTTAATTCAGGACTGTTTTGAATGAAATAAGGACAATTTTGGAATGATGTTGCATGCAGGTGCTTCCCAGAAGGAACAACTACAACATGTTGCAAGCCATTCCACTCATGTAACACTAATGTCAACCACTTATTAACAGTAAAAACATTTTAACGTGGATCATATTTTTTCCCCGTCCAAAAGGTATAAAGGTTGCGCCAGATGTCTCAACTGTTCACCCCGTGTGTCATGGAGAATCTCTACTTCGGTTCAGTTACAGTGTCCAAGTTGTAAAATGTATATTTTAAAATTTCCAACATCCCATGCCTCAAAATACCACTCTCTCATTCATCATGTCAGCCTGCAGAGCGTTGAGGAATTAGTTTGGTTTTCAGGAGATTTTCCTGAGACTGTGTAGATCATGGGGTGAAAACAAATGATTCGCAGAATTGTTTTCCTGTTATGATGCATTTAAGTTTGGAGGAATTCATCTGTCTTGTTGGAGCTCAGAATGTTCCGATGGTCATCTGACTACATCTACATCAGATCAAACAGATTAATGAATATTGAGATTAAATTGTCTGCAGAAGTTATCTGCCCGTGTCTGTGGAATTTCCAAATTCACAATATGTCTGAATGTCACTTTCTCTCCTCCATTGTCTTCCTTGTTATCAATCCAAAAGCAAAACATGCACAAGTATTGGCATAAAATGGATCAAATATGTGTTTACCCAATTGCTTAATAATGTCCCCATAAATGTACAGGATCTGTCCAGTGCTCCTTTTGATGGAAGTGTAACAGCTCTGTGATCAGACTGAGGCAAATAGTGCTATGAATTCATTTATTAAAACATAGAACAGAGACGTAATATTTAAAAAGCAGGCTCTCTCCCCTCCGCAGGATCAAACGCCTCATATTTCCAAAAACAAACAGACTCTCAGAAGTATTCTCTTTTCCACACCGGCAACTCTTGAAAATACACTTCGTCTGGGGTTTCATCTCCTTCATAACACAGAAAAACAAACAAAATCAGTGTTTTTCTGTCAGAAAAAGTTAAAATCTCCTGCAAGCTACTGTACATCTTACAAAAAAACATAAATGTCCTGAAATTCATGGCATTTTGACTTGCAGGTGGTTTTGATACATGCTGGTATTGTATGTAGAGAACATAAATGTGTTCAGTTTTCTGTGGGATGAAAACAGTGATCTGACCTCCGTCTCTGGCCTGCTGCAGGAAGTCCAGCAGTATGGTGGCTGCCTGATTGACGCTCAGCTTCTCTGTGTTTTGACTGCGGGTCTCTGCGTGGGAACAAACACAGAACGCTGCATTCATTTGTTCCATAAAAAATGTGTGGTGGCTGAATATGTCAGGAATGATGTTGAATGATTATTGATCTCTGTTGGATAATGAGGCTATTAAACTTAAAGGACTCTGTAGGGACACAACACAGAAAAATGAAGCCCAGCTGACAGTTTGAGTGTGACTACAGGCTGCATCGTTTACTCATTAAACAGATGTTTAATTTGTAGTTAACATGAAAAGAATATATATATATATATATATATGATCATATGATATATGAAAATATCCTTATTAATGTGACAGAAATCATTTGCCTCTGCAGTTTATATTCTTAAATGTATAAAAATTGAACACAACATAATTAAACGTACATTATACTGTATTTCAAATGCAAAAATAAACGCAACATAACAGTAAATGAACTTCTCTTGTGTGACTATGAATATACGATGCATGCATTTTGGTGCCGTTGGATTTTACATGTAAAATATGAATAAGTAAAGTAGTAATCCTTATACACAGTTCAGTGTCTTATGAATAGGGAATGAAGGAAATAAATATAA
Source organism: Brotula barbata (assembly GCA_900303265.1). Taxonomy (NCBI): domain Eukaryota; kingdom Metazoa; phylum Chordata; class Actinopteri; order Ophidiiformes; family Ophidiidae; genus Brotula; species Brotula barbata. The sequence continues at coordinate 67,091 of OMNV01029144.1, read as the reverse complement.
AAGTGATTATTGTTGTTCATTCAATTGAAGAAGACCCTGAATGATGGCATACTGAATTTTATCATTTGTAAATTGTCATTAGAGTCAGAATTCTTGGATTTAATTGTAGTATATTTTTATACTAATTTAAAATGGCTTTTCCCCTACAATATTTAGAAAACGTCCGAGCTGTTGTGGCCCCAAATGTTCTTTTCTTGTATGATATCAATCAACAGCAGCTATAAGAAACATGTGTACCTAAGTGTAACGTGTCGTACACATCTCCTTCTTTTCGGTCCTCTGAGATGAACCTCCGTCCCTCTGAACATAAAAATGCACATAATCAAAGCAGTTCATTAGAAAATGCTCCGGTTCTCCACTTTGTATAAGCACACTGTGAGCACGTTTCCAGAGGCACAGGGATGTGGATGGAGGGTCAGTACATACGGGTGCCCTTCAGGTATAGCATCGCCTGCGGGGTCCAGTTTCTTCGTTGGAATGAGCTCTTTAAGGGAAAAAATAAATAAATTATTGTCTCATAAACAGGTTTATTTCATATTCAGGGCACTTATCATCACTTTTCTGTCACACCTTTGGTGCACTCCATGACTGTGAGACAAATGTGGCCAGCAGCAAAACACTTAGGACACAAGTTACAGTGACGGTCCTCAAACCCTGTGTGTGGTAGAGAGAGAGAGAGAGACTTGTAAAAGTAAGAAATTGTGTAGTTATCCATAAAGCGTTAAACGTAATAGTGCTACAAATCATATTTTACCTTTATCAACTCGATAAAACCTTCATGTTTTTTTTTTCAGATGTGGCTTAATAATTATCACTTATCACTTTATTAATCATTACTTGAAAATCAACATTCTGTATGGACACACTTGACCAAAACACACACATACGAATGCATTGACATAAGAAAAATTCAAGTAGGTTTTTTTTTAGCTGGAACAATCCAACACCAAAGACATCAAACATTTGTTACAAAATTATTTTAAATATTAAAAAAAACCAAAAAAAAAACCATTGCTACTAAAATCAAATCAACCGAGTCACAGATTACAGACGTTTGGTGTGATCTGAAGAGGCGTAAAGACACTCGGTGCGGTCGTTGAACTTACTTTCATGGTGCCAGAGGTCCTGTGGGCTTCGGTGGCTCTGGGTCAGATGGCAGCAGAGTCAGAGCTTCGGTCTGTCTGTAGGAGATGATCCTCGGCTTGTACTTATATAGTTTGGGGCGGAGACACCGCTGTGCTGTGCGCTCCTTCATGCATGCCAGCAGCTATAGGTCACGCCAATTTGATGAAATGGGGGCGTTGGAGGAGTGAATGAATGGAGCCAGAAATCAATTCCTCTCCTTCCATTGTGCCTGACGTACTGTATGTATTTGTGAATGGAAAGCAGGGCTGCAGTTTGTCACAGTGTGGCCTGTCTCTTGCTTATGTTGTCACTGTAAATTAAAGCAGTAATGTTTCCCTTTGCAGTAATATTGATATGTTTGCACCTTGCTCACTGAAGCGGCACACAAATAAATGAGAGCTGGATTTTACGAACCAGAAAGCAATATCCATATCCGCCGCACAGAAACCTGGCACTTACGTAAAAACATCCACGGGACTATTCATCATTTATCAGGAAGAGGCCCTGTGACTTCCATCTCAGTAAAAGTAAATTATTAGTAGCAATTAAACATGAAATTGTTTCCGTAGTCAAACATACTCAAACTGTGGACATCGTTTTTGCAGTTTGGTGTAATTTGATATTTTCTGAACTCATCTCACGTGGAATAGAAACTATGAATTTGTAAAGTAACTATAGCTGTAAAAGGATATAAAGTGGGTGGGAAGTCTTCCAAAATGTACTCAAATAACACCTATAAATATTAGTTACTTTGTACTTTAATAATATAGTTACTTTGTACCTCTGCTGACTAGAAGGTAAAGATCCTCAAAGAACTCATGGAAGACATCTATAAAGCTACAGGCCATGTTTGGAGGTGTCAGGAGAATAACGATCCACCCATAGAATGAATTATGAATCTTGCTGAGTAGGCCCTCAACTACAGTTACTTTTGTTTAGAGAGATAGAGATTATAATCTACAGATTCTACTTTTTGCCAAACAATATTAATCGTTATGTGGGTCTCTTGGAATGTTTTGCATTTAGTCCAAATGAAAATCACTTTGTCCGATTTGGAAACGGTTTTGTTACATTGATGACATCTTCTGTGTATGAGTTGGAACTGCAGAGGAGAGAACTGATTTTGTAACGTTGGTGAATGGGGCTGATCCAAACCTTAAATTCACATTAGTATATATTCAGGGTCTATTATGTGGAACGCAGGTGGAGAAAATGACCATTAGCTATGCTTAAAAAGCCTCTTGATATATCTTTTTTTGATTGATGTGTTCTTATACTTACTGGAAATAACAAATTGGGGAGAAAGTTGTGATGTTAAAATGTATACATCTAAGGATTATAAACATTTTTTGCTTATTGTATCCTTCATGTTGTGTGACGCACCGGGAGGGAAACAGTGGTGCCCCTGTTTACTTCCTGTGAAATGATAGTTTGAAATTTACATTTAGAAAACCTTTGTACCTTATGCAGAGTTGGTGGCTATAAAAATAAATGACGTGGAACACAATGGATGAGATATAAAGCATTGTATATTTACAAAGAGAGCCACACAACAAAAACACTGTCATCCACATGTTTCTTCAGACTTCATACAGAACGTTTAGAAAAGCACTGACATATGGGAGGACAAAGCAGAGTTTAGCTGAAAGCCCTATTACATCCTGATAAAAAGCCATAATTGAGTCCACAAATGGTCCATCATTTGACATGCCCTCTGCTGAGAGACGTTGTTGAGGCAGGACTGGGCCAGTGTGTATGAAGGGTGATGAATATTCACATTGTCTCTGTGATTCCATCTGCTTCGCAATTTTACAGACTTTTGCTTCAATGCAAATGGTGTATTCTTTATAACAACAATATCCTTGACCTCTGACCTGAGGGGGTCTGCAGATGAATCCATAATCCAAAACCTACTTAGACCTTGCATCAAGACCCATCTCGGTTATCCAGATAAGCTAATGACATGTTGATGAAGTTTGATTGGATGGCGATCGAATGGTCGATGAAAGTGTTAAGATGGGATTCTTATGCCACATGAGGTTAACATAGCAAAACTAAGAACATAACATTAAAACGCAAGCTTTTGACCTTTTGTTTAGGGAAGATAACATCCATGCTAATAAATGGTAAACCTTATAAAAAAACCAACCCCATTCATTTCTGTTCTTGCCCTAAATCAATTCTATGTATTTCATTACATAAAACAAGAAATCAGTATAACAATGTTCAGCATCTCCGTGGTTACATTACTCTGTTTTGGCAGTTTCTTCCAAGAAGCACTTGAACGCATTTAAGTTGTATGAACTAATTTATCACATGGAATAAACCACCATCCGACGAGCCATTACAGATTTGGCTGCAAAATTTCATTACTTCAAGCCTCATTGCACACAAAAATTTATTAAAACTAAGGATGCTGATGATTTGATAAATAACTGAATAACTTGTAAAACATACGTGTAATGACAAGAAATGATGGCAAATTAGAATTTATAAACAAACGGCAGAAAAACAAAAAACAAAAATGTGACACACATGCTGGACTTGATGGTGTTCGTAGAGTGTCTGAAGTAAGTTAATGTGATACTTGGGGGACAGAACCAGGTCACTGACCTTGTTTATTCTGTAAATTGGACTAGTGTATGCAACTGTATACATTAAATTAAAAATAATCTTTCCAATAAATATTTGTCTTAAGTGCCATCAGGGAGGCATCAAGTTGGTTCCAAATTATACTGCCGCCTGACAGCGACCCCAAAATGCAGCAAAAGTCATACAGACCTAATTTCAGCAAAAAGAAGACTAAGTCGTCCTGCCACAGATGGTGTGGCCCCCTCAGAACACTGATCTCAGCATCATCCAGTCAAACTGGGATTACATGAAGAGGCAGAAGTAACTGAGACAGCAAAACGCCACAGAAGTACTGTGGCAAGTTCGCAGCGTGCCAGGGCCTTAAAAAAATCTGTGCACAAGGGAACATGTGCCCCTTTTAAGGCAAAGGGTGGTCACACCAAATATTGATTTAATTTAGGTCTTTTCAGTCTGCTGCGCTTTGTATGGCGTTAACCCAACAAAAACTATTTGAGGTAATGTTTTCAGAAGCAAGCGTTCTCGCTTTATATACATATATTTTTTTTCTTAGTGCCTGAAACATTTACAAGCTACTATATAGTTGTATCAAACTTACAGTTCCATTGGCTCCTCATCCAATACGGGATCAAATTATTATGCAGACTTTAAAAGCCCTCCAAAAAAAGGCCTTCAGCCCATCCTGCTCCTTGTGATCTCCCTCAGCTCCTCTCCTCTTCCATCCTTCCACCTATGCTGTCAACTCATTAGATAAAAATCCACTGGGATGAACAAAAAGTTCCAACCGGTGCTCACGGCCGTGCACAACACGTCAACTGCATCTCACGCACTCGTGAAGCCCCTAACCGCCCCCACTCCCCGAACAGTGTCAGTGAACTAGTTCAGATACAATGTCATTTCCCCATAAAATTGTGAATCTTGAAAAATCGCCTGAGTATCACTTTAAGCACAGACACATTAATGTAAAACACCCTCGCCCTCACAGACAGTCTGGAGTGTGTTCTGTTCATTCAGTTGAGTAAAGAGGTCACATGGACCATGGAGGTGTTTCCAGAAAGTCCTGTCTTCATCCAAAATGCACTCAAAGGTGAAGGCATCAATTGCATGTTAAGTATCTGATGAAATAACGGTGGTAACTCCATCCTTGAGTAACCATATGATGCTTTGACTGGCAGCCTTGACCAGTTCAATTACAGACAGGAAGCAGTCTTTGCCTGCTGGGGGGGAGGGGCTAATCTGAAAGTAATACTGTAACTGCTGTCAATCATCCACTGATCAATTGGAGGTTGTGTTGCTTCGTTAAATCACTTGGATTTAAATAGAACTCTCGCAGTACAAAAAGTCTTTTTTGTTATACCATAGTGTTGCTCTCACCTTTGTCCACATACTGAAAAGAAAAGATAGAGATAGAAAACATGTTAAAAAATGTTTATATTTCAGTCATTGCGACACAGAAAGAACAATCTGTCCCACTGGGCAGCTCTAAATGAGATGCAATGTGATTTAAAGCACTAGCTGGACAGCAGCGTTTATCCTGATGATGGTAACAGAAAGCATGCATGACTTAAGGGCCCAGTATACTTAAAGGCTGATGAGCAGAAGAAGCACCACACACAGTGAAGTGCCTTTGGTCTTTTCAACTTCTGCTACATTCCCCTGACTGTGATTGGTCCAAATATAACATGGCACAATTAAACTTTTGGCTATCTCATCAGATGGGATGCATGGACACAGCCTTTGTACTCTCACACAGGACCTGTCCAGCAGAGGGCAGGAGGTTCAGCCACTACAACCATGAGCAGCAATTGAAGCATCAAAACTAACATATTGATTGATATTTTTGATAACATTGATATTTTTCAGCTCTGTATATAGGAGAGCCAATCTGAGCAGCAATCAAGTAGCATCACAGAAACTAGCACTGGTGGAAATGAACGTTTTTGAAAGATTCCCTTACCAGTATAGCCAGCCATGTGATATTCAGACCAATTATGAGCCAAGGTTCTCCTAGGGTGCCCTGCACATCACAGCCCGATTCACATCATCTTGTTCTTTGCAAGATGCTTTGAAAGTTCTACTTTGTATGATGTATACTGGGTCTTTGCTGCCATCACGACTGTGTATTAGGGCTTTATTAAATAAATGAAAAATACAGCTGAGGGAACTTGTACATTTCTGAGAAAAAAAAAGTGATAAATCTGTGAGATAAACTCAGTCGAGATATATAGGACCATGAATACTACGATGACCTAATCAAATTAAATTTTGGAATCGGATTTGGCAATGAGGAAATATTTACTACTGTAATACCAATTGATACTATTCTTAGCGTGGATTCACCATATAATCATAAGCATACAGACTTTAAAGATATGTTGGTGTCAACTCAGTCTGTTCAGGAGAAAACACTGCACTGATTTGGATGAGGGGATGCCATTTGCAAGGTTCATCTCAACTTCTCTTCATGTTTAGCGAAGGTAACATTTTTTTCACTTTTTTCTCTGAAATTTACCCCTCCCCTCAACTGCAGGGAAAAAAGGAAAAAGAAAAACAGCCCTAATACACTGTTGAAATGTTTGTCTAGATTTGGCATTGAGGTGCAGATTTGTGTTTTATTTTCAATAATACGCAAATGTCCATAACTTACGGATGAATTTAAAGTTTTCATTTTATAAATCTCAGTCCTAGTTTTTTTTCCACACGAGTTCTCTACCTTTATAAAACAAAAAAATTATACAAGAAATTATGATAACAACCCCTAAAACTGGCTAATTCACAATGAATTATCCTGTAGTGTCTCCCCTTATATCAAAACCATACAATAATATATACAATAATATTTGATGTCAAATGTAAAAATGTACACATTTTACAAGCTACCTTGGATGTTATGATGAGAAGGTAGCTTTCTAAACAGTTATATGGGTTAACATGCAGGGAAAATCTGCAGTGACTGACCACGACTGCTGATTGTCCACAGAGCCTTATGCTGGCTTCAATTAAAAAACAAAACAGAGAGACATTCACTTCAAACAAAATGTCTCACACAGCAGGAGCAGGCTTCAAGCACCATTATTTACCACTAAACTAACCAGGTACAGTGACACTCTCCATTACAGCTCTCACACATTTATAAGCCAAGCATTTCAGCCCAGAGGACCCACAATAAAAATAGATGCCATATAATTGTGATCATTTTACTACAGTTTTGTGTTTCTTCAATTTGTCTTCTTAACAATCTGAAAGACAGATTATCAGGTGAAGGAATAACACTGTAATTAGGTTTGGGCCAGTTTGGTTAGTCTGTCTGAGGTGTTTGACCTCAGAGAGCCATGCTGTGTGTAAACATACAGTTAGTTCTGTGCTGCTTAATACTCACTGCACTGATGAATGGCAGATTAAGAATTGAGCCAAGGACTGGTATTCTTCTAATGAACCCTACGACAACAGGAAAGAATCCCCTGGATGACATAAGAGAGAGAAAGGAAGAAATGAGATCAAATTAAAGATTGCCACTTTGCTACATCGTGTTTCTTTGTGTCCCACATATAAACATCACACAATGGACCCAGCTGGTTCTGTCCAACCCACAGTAGGTTGAAAACAGCGCAAACAGTTTACATGTAAAACTACAAAATTGACAAATTAATGGATCCAGATTTTCTTACTCTGAAATAAAACAGGGGCCCCCACAGAGCAGGGGTAAGGTAAATTTGTCAAATATAACTTGTACCCAGAAATGTACAAAAGTGTACCCAGATAAACAAAAAAACAACAAGTTGTGCACTGGAATGTACACAACGTTTCACAAACACATCTCATGCACGTGCGGTGAATGAAAGGAATTTGAGAGAAATGCTGATCAGATAGACATGAAAGATAATTACTGTCCAAAAGATAGTCATTGAGATAGGGGCAAACTTGTATGCTGTGGTATTTGTTTCAAGCTTTTAACTCATTTATTCCTCACCTGAACAAAAGGAAAAAGCCATAGACCTCCAATACAACTCCAACAATGGGCCAACCAATAAGCACCACAAACACGCCTCCCAGAAAGAAACTAGTCGCCTTTATCTTGTGCTTCTGGAAGAAGAAGCGAAATGTCCTCTCCAGCCCAATAACAAAGGCCAGTCCAGCAACGAACAGGATCTGAGACAGAGGTTGTTTAATATTAGAGAAGCAACAGTATCATAATGTAACAATAAAAACGTCAAAGGCAATTTAACACTAATATGGTACATTTTTGTGCGCATGAATGAACAATTAATTCACTTTCCATAAGTGAGGTAATTGTTTTGATGTTTGGAACTATGGCAAACATGATTTTCATGATTCAGAAAAAGGGAAGCAGCTGCATATCTACACTTTATGGCATGGAGAGCAGCTTAAATTATGACAATCATTCATAGGGTGTCTCACACACATATACACTCAGCAGAGGTTGCAGGAGCGATTTAGCACTCTTTTGACCAAGTTCTGACAGTGCCATAAATTCTATACCAAAGTCTTTGTTTAAAAGCTGCTACAACTGACGTTGAGCAAAATGACTGCAGCATGAATTGTCACACGGATGTTGTTGATGATGACACAGCATGTTGATCAGCCAAAGTTGGCTGCACAATTAGCACGCAGTTACTTTGAGTATTTTGACAAATGAAAGACCCCTTGTTGTTAAATATGTCGTTTGAAACAAAGTACTGTATATTTTGTCACAGTTTTAAATGTGACAGAGAGAGAATGAGAGGTGTTTTATTTCTCAGTACGGCAAAGGAGAACCACTCACATTGCCAATAGCCAGCAGTGCTTTGTCGAAGAACAGGATCATCCCAAAGAAGAGGAAAAACACACCGAAGCCTGTTAATCCCATTCCAATCTCTGCAAAACACATCAAAAGTCTGAGAAAAGGTCTTATTTTGTCACACAATTCACAGTCCACGTCTACTCAAAAACACGGGTTAGGACTAAGGTTGACTTTTATGCTCACAGTTTATGACTAGCTTTAAGAGAGAAAGAGAAATTGTCTTAGCACAGTCATCACTAGCACATAGCTAACACTGCACCTCAGCTGTAGCCGTTTTAAGAGTAGCATCCTGTTGAGCTGTTTGATTTAAACTTACTCTGGGAGTCCGTAAGCGAAATCATTTTGGCGACGAGTCGACGACAGAGAAGTTGAAGAAAATCCTATTTTGACGCTACAGGCGTTTCTAATAATAATTTGGATGGCAGCTGTCAGTTGCAGTAACAGCCACGTCTTCCGGAAACACACCATACCGCGATGTCGTCTTCCGGAACAGAACTGTGTCGCGTTCAACACATCAACTTTAGAACCGTCAGTAAACATTGTTTTTATCAACAATTTCTTACCTTCACCTATGCAGTTAATTTTTTAACTATACTATGAGTCGTACAAAATGATTCACGACATTTGCTTTTTCTCATTTTAATCTGTAAAAGTGTTGTTACAATTTGTTGCACAATGTTTTCTTGAATGTAACAAGCTAGTCAACCAACTAGGATAAAAAAAAAATTCGAACGAACATTGACGATGTAAGGCAGCACTGAGATGTGAAAAAGGAACAGTTTTGCCGTCATCTGCGCTTCCAAGTGGCAATATTGAACAATAAGTTAATACAAAACAAATACATAGTAGATTAGCTATGTTGGGACCTTCTGTCGAAAAAAGGACGAGATTTGAGAGTGAGGCTTAGATGAACGCCTGCCTGAGGAGACAAAATCAGGGCATAAATCCCACCTACTTTCTGCCGGCTGCCTTATCTGCCGACAGTCACTCGGTAGCAACCGTGTGTTCCGCAACAAGAGAAGGCGCTTATCCGGGGCTGATGAATGGTTCAATGATGCGTTTATGCTATGCTATACAACAGTAAGTATCTACTTTAAAGCTTTAGATTTTTTTAAACCCATGGTTTCAGCTATTGTTAGGAAAGAGTATAGACAACCTTAAACCTTGAATGCCTTAAACTGATGCTCTTGTAGTCTTAAAAAAAGTCTCCAACAAGCTAACCGCTAATGCTAACTAATGTTGACACAAACTCCTCGTTTGAGAGGCAGGTGCAATCCTGTCAGTTTACGTCAAGAGAATTGAAGCTATTCGGTTACAGATTACAGGTCAGCATCGAATGCAATCTAACACTTAACTTTGGATGTAGAAACAATTCTCAAAATAGACGTCAGTTACTCTTTACTTTACTTTTTCAGGTAAACGAGGAGTAGACTTTTTTTTTTTTAACAACAGCCGATCAATTGTTTAATTAAAACAGCCCCTTCTGTACACTGAGTACAATATTTCTCTATAAGTAAGGGTCATAAAATGGAAACACTATGTTGCATATACACATTGTTGCTTCTCTCTGTGTACTTAAGATGTACTCTGTTACAGGTAATCCATTTTTGACCTGTGGTGAGCTGCTATTAGAGTGAATCAGCCTGAGAAATGGAAAGCAATGACAGCACTGCTGGTAAGGTTTAATTAGCCCTTAACATCCTTAAAGCCTTTTCAGTGAGACGACAAATTACACAGTCTAGGCTCCAGAGATGGACAGACAGCAAGTATTCTCAAAAGTCTCCAAAGTTTTTTAACATGAATTTCCCAGAAAGTCAGGGTTTTGGAGTTTAGTTACTGAGGAAACTCTATGAAGCTTACTTGCTCCCTGACAGACTTGCACACTGAGGAAGAACTCGTACTTACACATTTCTGATGTCACATACCATAGAATTTCTTCCATGTATGTTCAGTTTGATTTTTAGCTTTAAGTACATCATCAGAATGCCAAAAATGTTGGGAAAGTAGCAATCTCTTGAGCTAACAGAAAAGTACTGAATGCTTCATGAACAATTCTCTGAGGCTGATTAAAGACGGATCCTCAAAAGTCAAGTAGCTTATGTGAAGGCTGTATGTAACCTAAATGCGTAAAAACTGAATTTGTTTAATTACAGAATTCAAAGATGGAACACATTTGATTAAAGCTCCTCCAAAGAGATAGGAAGCCCTAACACAGCATTATTGAGCTATGACTTAACTGTGATTTAATTTCCAATTTTAATTTCAATTAATTTCACAATAAATGTCTCTAGCCCAATGAGACTCATTCCACTTTGTATAGCATCATCATAGTATTTTAATTATTATTAATATTTATTCCCACTATTTGTATGTGGTATTATTGTATTGTTGTTTATGCATCCTCCCTGTCTATAGTGATTTTACCCATGGGATCTTATTAGAAAAAATTGTGCTAAGATGTAAACAGTCAAGGTGTGGAGCTGGTTGTTTAGAGTGCTAGACGAGATCAATCTCGTGGGATCACAAAGAGAAATGGCTCATTAGCTATTGAACTATGTGCCTCGGGTGATAAGTACCTGTGCAGGTTCTCTACCTGTTACACACCTCCCTATTCACACGTTCTATGTCAGTTAACGCTTTCTATAAACGTGTCTCTCTTTCTATCTATATTGGTCTATTTATCTGGCATCAGACAAATTACATAACAGTGATATAAGGGTGTTCTTTGCACAAATACTTAATTCTTAAAAAGAATAATTCTATTGAAACCTTTGGCCTATTTTGCCTCCTACACTCCCAAATTAACATTTTTAGGACATGTCTAGGTCTTATAGTCTCTAGTGGTGGTTTTTGTGTGAAATTTTCCCAAACAGCCAACACTAAAGGTGTTTTCTTGCTTTGACAATCATCTGTCCAGTTCCTTGTAGTTTGATGTTGAATAGTGCCACCTACTGGGGTGTGACAATGTGAATTCTTCAAAGATTCTTTTTTTTTTACAATATTCAAGCCTACAATTATTAATGAATAGGTGTGATAGCTCTACTCTCAACCCTAATAAATCGGGTTGACATGGACTAGAGTCAGGCTGAGAGAGTCTACAGTAGTCCAGAGGTAGACGATTGGAGTGTTCATGCTGGAACATGTAGTTTGTAAGAGATTACTACGGTAAAGGGGGCTGAACCATTTGCAAGGATAGTGTCAGAGGATGAAAATGAAAGGAAACAAATTAGTGCAGTACACAATAATGCAAGGCAGCAGACTGCTGCCCCTCTCTTATCAGACGTGAGTGGAAAGTGCAAGAAACAAATCAATATGGCAAAGAAAAATCTGTCTAGAGACATGTTCGACACTGAGATGATTCTCCTATTTAGCTGGGCCATTTTAAGGAGTTTACACAAAAGCAAATTATGTGCACTTCCAAAGGTAGTGGCCCATGCTACATCCAGCAAGGAGTTCTCTTTTGTTCTTTTCTTGCCGATACTCTGACGTCACATGTCTTTATTCTCGTGTGTGCCCAGTAACCTTTGTTTACTCTACAGTGCAGTTCTTTCTTATCGTGTCCACAAGACAGTCAGTTACAAGGCTTGGCTAGATGTGGTTCAGCCACATCTGAACACATTTCTGTCCCTTCTCATTAAACTCTGCTAAGTCCGATGCTGTGCAGGGCTGTTCCAGCAGGGGGCATATCAAGAGGTGCTGCGTGGTCTGTGGTTCAGTGCCACAGTCACACACGGTGTCCCCATCATTCAGATGTCCCCATTTGGCGAGAGTGGCTTTTGCACGTCCAACACCAGATCTTAGTCTGTTTAAGCATTTCCACATTGTGTAGTTGGTGTCTGCTCCGGGGGACAGTGCCTCGCTCGCCTTTAGCTCCATTGTTGTTTCTGGTGGGAGGTTGTCAAGTCTTTCTTCCCACCGAGTGACTCTCAGTGGGAAGAAAGTAAAGAATACACTAGGCTAAGTAAAGAATACACAGAGGGAAAGAATTGATAAAGCAGTTACTAAATGACAAACATGATCTGTGAGCTCTAAAGGTTTCCCCCATGCAACCGATAGTGTACTGTCCATAGATACAAGTAAAGTGGTTTTATGGAGAAATAAAGTTTGCTCTATATATTTTACAAAGTAACAAGGGCATGGGGTCAGGTTGCATTGTCTAATATTACCAATGTTGCCTGGTCACTTTCAGAAAGAAGTTTCAAAGTTTCCAAGACCGGCGGCTGAGGGTAAATGAGGCAGACTCCTCCACGCTGAAGAAAGCCAGATTAGATGGAAGCTTTCATGAAGCTTTGCTAGACAGGTAAGAAAATTTACTTAAAATGTGATTAAAAAGGAGCTTTGACTTTGCCTTAACACAAAACCTCTATAGAATTTCAGATATTTACCATCAAATTTTGTAAACATGCTGGCATGTATTTTAACTACTCTTTTTTTACTTTATTTTATTCAGTTAAAGCGTAGTTAGTGCTTAAAAATCAAACTTTCAAATTCATATTGTGGAAATAATATATGTTAATATGATGGCATGTGTAAATATATGCATATTCTTATCTCCCATCCCACACAATTGAGCATACATTTCAGTACAAGCAGTGATCATAGTTGTCAATGTTGGCTGTCTGACATATTAAGTAGTTATACATGAATGTATTAATTGCACTTCTACAGTGAACACTATTTATACAAGAAAGGCAATGTGTGCTGAAGTTGAATTGTTTTTAAATTCATTACTAAATTCAGATTGAATGATGCCGATTCAGGCTGAAACAGATGTAACATCCTTATTTTTCTTTACTACAGGAGAAGCAAGATGAAAGCAGACCGATACTGCAAATGAAGACTCAACTTTGTGCATTATTATTGCGTTTTAAAGTTGTGTTTTTATAGATTTGGCCATTTAATCAGACAATGGTGTGCTGTATTGGGGTTTTTTTTCATTAAAATTCATTATTCAACCCATTTGGTCTGTTTACATATCATTTCTGCAAACAGTTGACTTAATATTAATTTGCACCACTAATTGTAGTGATATTTGTAATCGATGACTCCTATTAGCGTGTCAATAAATACTGAGGGGATTAGGATAAAAAACATTTGAATCTGATGCGTAAGTACTGGAAAGTATTATGAGTTAATCACGATTCCTAATATGACTTTGGTTTCATTCTCCTGTCGTTGATTCAGGAGCCTCGTTGGCGCAGTAGGCAGCGCGTCAGTCTCATAATCTGAAGGTCGTGAGTTCGAGCCTCACACGGGGCACAGATTTTGTAATCGTTAGCACTATTACCGTTGCTCCGGTTTCCCCCACGCACACAACAAGTTCGTTTGGCTAATCAGTCCTGCCATTTACTTTAACCAAGGCACAAACCGGAAGATCTGGAGTTGGTCTCCAAGCGCTATTGATTGTGTTTGCATGCGGCGGCTGCCCGCCGCTCCCTATAGTAAGTTGGGTTAAATGCAGAGAGACAATTTCCCTACGGGAATCAATCAGTATTGTTCTTCATAATTTTTTCGTTTTGAATGTCAGTGAAGTGGCAAAAGTCCCCATAGACACCAAATATATCAGGTTGCTTTCTGGGAAAATCTGCATTAAATATAGACAGATACCCAATACCTCTGAATGAAGATCAATGAAGATCAGATCGGGAATGTTTCGTTAGAATTTATTATAAAACTTAATGAAGATGGATTCATCGTTGGTTACCTTTGAGATTAAGAGGCAAATTTAACTATATGACCATGACACATGACCGTCTGAGGGACATCAGGAAGTTTTAAAACCGCGGTCATGTGTTGTAATTTGCCTTCAGTTTGGAACAAACCATTGGCCTGAGCGGGGGTTTCTGGGGTGGCTACAAATCACAACAATGCATGTTTCCTGCTATGATTATGTATTTTAAGAAAAAAGGTAAGTGAGCCTGTCTATATTTAGTATTTTGTTCTGCAATATATTTGATACGTATTTTATTAGTCTACTTAAGGAGCGTTTGTTTTATCAGTATACCCCCTGCTAAAGTGGGAGCGTCCAGGTGTCACGGGTGAACATTTCCTACTTCCGCACGTTGGAACATTACAAACACAAACGGTACAAAGATAGCAACAGTTTATGTGGAAAGTGATAAAAAATGGACGGCCGTGTTTTGATCATTTTAGCAGCTTTAATATCTTTCATATCCGCTCAGTTCATACCACCGGTGAGACATGTTTCTATCTTTAATTTAATGGCTATATTAACATGCAGCACGTCTGCTGCTGCTGCTGTTTAATTGTGGTCATGTTCGCTTGTGCTTTAATGTCCTTATCCTTTTAAAACCCGCAGCCTTGTCATTGACTGTTTCATTTTAATGTGTTTACAGTTCACCGAAGACTGTCGCACAGGCATGTATCCACCAAAGGGTCCAACGTAAGTAAAGAAATTCACAAACGTTTGCTATTTTTATTCAGCTCAGAAGAACGTCATTACGTTGAGAATAAAAGCGCACGTAGGGCTCATTTAGCCAAGTCATCCATATGTTTTGTAACTTTATTGATGTGAGCTCTGCTGTCTTCACTTGAAGCTCCTAAAGACAAGCTTCCAGATATGCACATTGAAAATCGGACAGGTCAAAGTTACAAAAAAACCCTTGGATTTAGAAACACAAACAATGACGGAATCCAACTGTACGCAGAATTGTGCGTCAGTGTGGTATAATCTGATTTTTTGGTGATTTACTGACCTTTGTAGTAACTTGAAGAACTGCTTTTAGAGGCAACAAAACTGGTCAGAGTTGCACAATATTGAGGAGGAATGTTAGACCAGTCCGCCTTTAATCAATGTGTGTGTTCAGTGATAAGGTCATGGATCACACGTATAGATCTCAGATCTTCGATTCAATTCAATTCAAGAGACAGAGTAGAGTTACTGTAAGAGCGTAGGAATAAAAAACAAAGCAAACAACTACATAGTTTGGAATGATGCTATGTGGAAAAACAACATCCGTGCAAATATTCGATGCAAATAAAAGTAAACATGAGCAGCAACAGTGTACAAAGATCTGACTCGAGAAGAATAGAAAAAATAATTTTTATTGTTTAGGGCAGGACAACTCTGTAAGCCACGCCCAGAAGTGCACTCATACATCATACATGTGCGATAAGACACATTGAAGATCACTAAGATGACCCACATAATGCTGTGAATTGCACATGGAGGTTTTGTGTCTGATTTGTGCTTATCCATCAGATGTAAAGGATCTGTGAACTGGTACACTGTGGACCTCGACTCACCGCCCATTAAGAGATGGACGCCTTTGATTACTGAGAAAAAAAATGATGTAGGTACTTGGATAAATACTTCAAACACACTCAGTGTTTCAATGGCTCACAAAGAACGGACTGCTTATTGATTGCACATTTTTTTTTTACAATTTATGAACTCTTTCTCTGTAGCTAGTCGAATTAATTCAGGCCATCAAAGACTTGGCGAACGCTCTTGTGCCAAGTGGGAAGCTGATCCAGCTGGTCGACATTACTTTGGTGAGTGTCATTACTCCCACAGTCCCACTTTCCTGTCAATGAAATCATTTCTGCAGTAAAGTATGGGATTATGACTGCAGCGTGTTCTAATCTGCAGCCTTTGATGGTGCACACACTGCCGTACCCCTTTGCTGATGAAATAAAAGGAATCGCAGCTGCCTCCGGAGTTCCTCTTGGTAAGAAAACAACTGTTTAATAAGCAGGAGGCTTTTGGGTCTCTTATGAATCTCTGTGCTAGCCTCTAAAAGCTACTCTACAGGAAGTTTAAGGTTTAGTTAGAGGAAGATATGTTCACACAAATAGTTTCCCATGACATTTTACTCTGAACTGGTTTTATTTTTAATGTGAAGTGGAATAAAGAGAATGTTGGGAACACACGCACGCAGGACACTTAAAAATATAGTAATCAAACAAAATGTACCTTCAAGGCATGACTCATCATAGCTTAGTGCTGCTTGGGAATCCACAAAAACAGTTTTTATTGCAGTGATCATAACCTGAGCAGGTGAAATAATAGCACCGGGATCCTTAAGGGTCCATTCAAAGGTCAACAAACCTGAAGGGGACGGCAAATACATTAAAAAGATCAGTCACTGACTGGAAAATCACCAGAGTTTAATATAATTTAATATAATTTGTTGGTTGGGTTCTGGTTTAAAAAAAAAAAAAATACAAAAAAAAGCCATTTACGTGTATCATATGAATTTTGTTTTCTTTTCACCTTTCTAATGTAGGTGAAGTGGTCTTGTTCAACATCTTCTATGAGGTGTTCACTGTGTGCACATCAGTTGTAGCAGAAGACGCTAATGGTGAGTGTTATCTAGAATTAGATACCCGCTCACCACTATGAGTATTGTCGCGTCTGTACTGAAACGCCTTTTACGCTCTCCTAGGTAAAATCATTCATGGCAGAAATCTGGATTTTGGATTATTTATGGGGTAAGAGTATTGTTGTTTTTATCTGTCATTTGGCGGTCGTGACTCAGCCCAGGTAAGATCAAATGTGATGGACGTGTGTCTCTTTGCAGCTGGGATGGAAAAAACAAGTCCTGGATCATCAGCGAGAAGCTGAAGCCTCTCGTGGTCAACGTTGACTTCAAGAGAAATAACCAGACCGTCTTCAAGTCCACCAACTTCGCAGGATACGTTGGCATGCTGACTGGCATTAGGCCTGTAAGCCATCTAGTCTCATATAAAACTTAACAAAGCAGTAATAAGAGCTTCATTCATGCTGTTAAATTCAACAAATTCTTTTATTTCTTTAGCGCGCATTCACTCTGACCATGAATGAACGCTTCAGCCTCGACGGAGGATACATTGGTGAGTGTTTGATTTATTACGTTTTTGGACTTGGGATGTTTGAGGACCATCAGGAAGTTTTAAAGCTGAACTCACCGTCTCAACCTGTTGACGTGCAGGAATCCTGGAGTGGATCTTGGGACAGAGAGATGGGATGTGGATGAGCTTTCTCACTCGCTCGGTTCTTGAAAATGCTACCAGGTATTCCTCTTTTATTTTTAATATGTTATCAACATTTTATACTTGTACTTTTGCTCATAATTTGAAGTAAAACATTAAAGCTGCTGCTGTGACTGAAATGTCGTTCAGTCACACAAAGCTTCTCTAAAACAGCTGTGGACATTGTGGAAAATCAATTAAAAATGAAGTGACACCAAAGTTGGCTGTCTTAATGACGAGTCTTCTTCTTCTTTCAACATCACCAGCTACGAGGAAGCCAAAACCCGCCTTGCCCAGACCACGCTGCTCGCTCCGGCCTACTTCATCCTTGGAGGGAACCAGACAGGCCAGGGCTGCATCATCACCAGGTCCAGGGAGCTCAGTCTTGATATCTTGGAGTAAGTACTGCTGCAGCTGTGCATGTGGATGATGTATTTTATAGCTCTGAATTTAAATGACATTTGAGTACAAGAGCCACGGTTTTAGTAAACTTCTTGTCCCTGGCCCAATGACGTGCACAAGTGTAAAAATTCTCTTTCTGGCTTGTTGCAGAAATACATACCTCAAATGAACTAAATTCAATTTCTAATTGGTTGACAAAGATTCTGAGAGGCTGCAATAATCTCAATTTTATAGTTTTGTGAACAGGGGATTATTTATAATTTGGCAATGAGCACACACACACATTGTTTTAGACTTAAGGTGTAAATTACTTGTGCGTCAGGGCATCCTTGAAATCACAGACATCATATCGGCTACTTAAATTCATTCTTAAGACACGCACTAGTAACGTTTGAGTTTAGTTCAGGGATTAGGCGGCAGACGTGTTATATTTAAATCACAAGCTAACCAATTTAGCATGTTTAATTGGCCGAATTCAGAACATATGTTTGTCAGCTCAGAGGTCAGACTAACGTTTACTATTCTGCTTGTCGCATGTGCCGCTCATCTAACGTGTCCGACAATATCAATGTCCCACCCCTCTATAATACTTAACCCGATGTCTGCCCCACTACAGTATAACTAAACCGTTGGTTAATCATATCCCAGATATGTAAATGACAGGTCAACATCCCACTCATACCGTTTAAGGTCAGAGAGACTTCAAATCCCTAGACCGGAACTAAAGTAACCGGGTGAAGAATAATCAGTGTCCCAAAGGATCAATACACAAGAAAACAAAATAACAATGATAATGAAATATTGGAAAACAACAACAGGTTCCCAGTTAAGCCAAACATAAACTCATCTGTGTAAATTTGATGTTTCTGAACAAAAAGCAATTATTGAACACAAACCAGGCAGGACGATGTTTAATCTCCTGCTTGAAATAATTGTGATTTAACATCCACTTTTAAAACCACTGATTTATTCACCAGACATTGGTGGAATAAATAATACAGTTTCCCAGATCAGATGAGAGTGTTGTCGCCTTAAACCTGTGAAGAGTTTCAGCCGAATACACTTTTGATAGCTTGTATTATTAATATGTTGAAAGTGAAAACATCTCCTCCCTGGCAGACTTTATACTTAAAGAGTACCACGCGACTATGAGCTTTCAGTGTGATCCGTTTTTGTTGGGGGCTTTAAGTCACATGGAAACTTTTGTGCAGGTCTTCTGTCGGATTGTCTGATGTATCTTTAGTAAGAAATCAACTATAAATGTCTCACATTGTGGCTGTTTTTTCAGGATTGACATAAAGCTGGGCCGCTGGTATGTCCTGGAGACAAACTATGACCACTGGAAGGAGCCTTTGTTCCTGGATGATCGCAGAACTCCTGCCATGAAGTGTATGAACCAGACCACACAGCCTGTGAGTACTGTTAGCGCCTGCTTGCCGGCCTAGTTTTATGTTGGTAGATGTAATCTTCGGTTGTCATGTGATGAGGGATCTTAGATACGCTTAGCTGTAAGAAGTAACACTTTTCATCTGTTATTCTCCGTAGAACATCTCACTGAAGACCATGTATGACGTTCTCTCAACTAAACCAGTGCTAAACAAGGTGAGCCTCATCCTTGAAGCTGCTCTATTGATTAATTTGAATTTAGCCAGATTAACAGTTTTCCATCATTCTTGCATTTTTTTTTTGCAGTTGACAACGTACACTACACTGATGGAAGTGTCTGAGGGTAAACTTGAGTCGTATATTCGTGACTGCCCAAACCCCTGCATGCCCTGGTGAGCCTCCATGCATTGAAACCTGACTAGTATGTAAATTCTTCAATGTAGAGAAGCTGTGAAAGATGATAGAAATTGTTCCTGAACAAGTATTTGCACAGAAACTGATCAATTAAACCAAAGTTTTGTCAGTTGAGCATATTGTTTTTCCCCCCTATCTGGAGGACTACTGAATTTAATGCTTTGAACAAAATCAAGTACGTTCAATAATAAATCCTAAATATTTTTTCAGTTCTGATGGAAATAAGCTGAAATTCAGTTTCTCTAACTCTAATTGCATTAGTCTTTTTATTCTAATGGTTCCTTCTTTAATTGCAATTATTATATCACTGCAAACATGCAATATTTTGTAACGTGTTTTAATATTTACCAGTGGGATTTTCTCTTGTAAGCTGGCCATCAAGGCTGCTCCGGGCTGCTAACATATTTGGATGTTATAACTAGGATTATAAAATATGTTTCGTTCCTGTGTAGATTTTTGGGGGGTAATTTGGAATTGGAAAGGGAATTTTAAATTATCACACAGGGATGTTCCCTTTTTTGTGCTTGAATACTATACCAATTCTCACAACAGATGTACCTCATTTCACTTCTTTTCTTTATCCTAATGGTTAATAAAATGATTCCCAAAACTTAAGATTCTATGTACTATGTGACAGATTTACATTTTTTTCATTTCTTTATTCTGAACAGTAGACAGAAAGTGGAGGTGACATGAAGCAATTGGCACAGATTGGAACTGAACCAGCAGCATATGCACTACCTGATGAGCCACTAGAGAACATATAGGTTTTTAATTAAGTTATGACATATGAGATCTTGGGTAATGTGCAGTACTGTAACAAATAAGAGTGATATGTACAGTTTCAGACTGTAGATATTGGGTAATGCCATTCTCAAACGGTCCAATGTTTTATTAATTAAAACTTGTTAATTAAGTCAACAGTTTCATTACATGAAAATCAAGTAAGACTAACCTTTAACAGAGCAAAGTTATCAGTATGTAAAGATGTTGCAGCAGGGATAAAACTGAACTTTGAACGCTGAGCTCTAATATACAGAACAAAATATTGAAGCAGGATAGAAAACAGTTGAAGAGTGAACTAACATTCTACTTATTTTCATTTCAGAATGAAGTGCAGAAAACAAATGAGCTATACAACAGTAAGGCCAAACAATTAAAACATTAAAAATCACTAACTGATCCCAAAGCCAAGAGCCAGATTAAAGTGGGTCTAGATGGCTTTTTCAGAAGGGAATTAGAGAACTGTCAATCAGCAGCATAGAGTTAACCCAACCCCCAATAACAGATAACAAAACACTACCAGATTAAGAATAAACAACCCTAGATCTTCAACAGATTTAAGAGTGCAGGCATCGTATTGCTACAAGCAACTGATATTAAAGATGTCACTATGATCCTTTACATACTCTGAGCACCAACCATTTCTGAAAAAGAAAAAAAAATGAGTATAACTATTATTTTCTATGTAGAAACAAATAACTTGGATGTTCACACGCTAACAACAGAGACCGTGGTTCAATTTTGGCGGGTGTTTAACCAAGAGAGTAACTCTAAACATATCTGGAAAGGTTCTAATCCATACCTGGTTCTTTGAGTGCCTGTGGATTTCCGACCAGTGCAGTCGATGTTTCTGTGTTCCCACTGAGGATCTCAGCAGACAGGCTGATATTCTGCTGCTCCTCCACGATTCTCTTCTGAAGCTCCTCCTAATGTTAAAGCAGACATGTACATGTATCTCAGAAAAATACATTTTCACAGGGAAAAGTATTGAGTCAGATACTTGCATATTATAGGCCAGACGAAAAACAATCTACTAAATCAACTACACACCTCGCACATGACCGTAAGCTGCAGTGGTAAGTCTTCCACCTTGACAAAATCTTCCTCGTCCGACTTCTGGCTGGTGTTGCCTGAGCCCATCTCCTGCATCCACAGTATCAAAATCAGCCAGTCCAGCAATGAAAGGTTAGATGTAAACCAAGTCAGTAAGACACCCAATTGAAGCATCATTACTCACAATGAGTTAATTTTGGAAAAATGCTCATATCAGATTCTGATTTTCAATTCAATTAACTTAAAAGTATTACATCTTTGTGTTAGCTCTTACGTCTACACTGATCATGACGGGTGAGTCTGTATCAGGGCTGCTACTGGTTAAATCCTTGGGAACATCTTGGCCATGGGAGTCCGAGGTGTTTCCCTCGGTGGTGGTGGTGGTAGCAGCAGCAGACACACCTTTGCTCTCCTCCTGGGAACTTTGACACTCAATCACAGAATGTTCATGTACTGTGGAATCCAGAACCTCAACTGACCCGTTGACCTCTTTGAAACGTGGGAGAGACATGTCGCAAAGTGAGAGGAAAAAGTGGGCATGGTTTCTGTCTAAAAATACAATGGAATTATTCAATGTTTCTATCAGGGAAAAGACCCAGTCCTCACCATCATCATCATCATCATCATTGTCCGAACACTTCTGTTCAGCTTTTGTTTCCTGAATTTCGCTGGGTGCTGCATCCTGAAGCGAGATAATTACACAGGTCTGATTAAGCAAACAAATCATTAAATTAAGTCCTGTTTGTGTCAAAAAAAAACTAGCAGACTGTGACCCTGACCTTTTGTTCCAAAATTCCATCTGCAGTAGCCTGCATGGACGTTTGGACGTCTACAGGCCCAACCTCAAACTCCTCCATTTCCTCCATCTCATTTTCATCCTCACCACTGCCGTAGTTTGTCAGGGCCTGAGTCTCTGCTTTAGAAAGACCTGTGTCCAATGATGGATTGTCTTGAGTTGTTTTTGTTGCCGTTTAGAATTAAGCAATGATTGAAAAAGTAAGCAAACAACAAAGTCAAAGGGAAATTTGTTATGTTCTAAAAATTAACTCACTGATAGAAAGGGGAACTGCTTGCCCCCCCTCTTCATCCTCATCTTCATCCTCAACTTCTGAAACCTCACTGCTCCTGTTTTTCTTCATGTCTGTTTGCAGGTATGACTCCTGGAATGCACACGCACCGTCCTGTTCAGTCTCATCTTGGTCCTGTAATCAGAGAAATAATTGTAACCAACATTTCTGTTGTGAGTGACACTAATTGTTTAATTATCAGTGTGGCTTACCTTATCTTCATCCGTGTAGGACTGAGGAATTGAATCGCCTGCTGCTCTTGGGCTTTCCTAAACATGTGCATGAACACCATCAGTCCAACTATTCACATTTTTGTACACCAATAAGAAAACAAAGGAGGAGAAAAAGAACCTGGGGTCCCTGCTTGGCTTTACTGAGCTTTACTTGCTGCTCAGCCTTCTTGCTCTTGTGCTTGGCTACCAAGGCGATGCTGCTGTTGTTGTCCAAGTCCTGCATAAGCTTAAAGAATGCTAGTTCATTGAACAGGATCTCTGAGATCTCTACAAGAAGGTCCTCCCCACAGTCCTTTAGAGTACAGCCTACAAATTTACGAAGAGAGTCCTTGTGTGAGAAAAGAGAGAAAATAATGAAATGTCAATGGCTGATGTTTATTTAATCTGCTTACAATTTATGCTTTTATATCAGAGGAGTCTGGAGGCAGAGGTTGTACCTGCAGTATGCCTCCCAGCTGCCTGTGGAAAAAGTGAACAAACTCCTTGCTCTCATCATTCTGTTGGGTGAGATTAAGGACCATGCGACGCACAGATGCCAGCAGCTGGTGGGAACACACCTCATCCATGTTGTCCTAATAATAAAAGTAAACAAACATCCCCCATGTGTGTCTCAATTTGAATTTCAAAAACAAAACTCAGTTATCACATTTGAGATTTTAATATCTGCTGGTAATTATACTACCTTGAGGAAAGGAATGACCTCTGTCATGATGGCCTTGATTTGGCGATCCAACTGCTGGGTGTCAATCTGAGGGCAGCGAAAGTCAGCAGATACAGCTCCTGCACCACACAAACAAAGAAGTAATATTATTCACAATCACACCAACATCTGCAACTAGAGGATAATGTGAAGAGCAGAGACGCTGATACGGGTCTATAGCACACGTATTCTCAGGCAGGGTTATGTAATTAGGTGTGATTAGGTACCTTCCACTGGTTCAGCGGCATTAGCAGAAGGATGTTCAGCATTAGATACTTCAGAGTCACCTGCACCTGCAGTGCTGGCGTTGCAGTGGTTAAACTCAGCTTTAAGCTTCATGCGCTCATACTCCCTAATCCTGGCCAGAGCTTTGTCTAAATGAATCACTGTGTTGCCTATCAGAGCAGCATAGAAAGAAGAGATGGGAGTCAAAAAGAGACAGACAAGGGATAGAAAAAGATCAAAAATCAATAGAGCAAGCGACAGAAAGATTGCAATTGACATTAAAGCACCAGTTACAAGATTTTCACCACAGGATGAAAATAAATAAGCCAGACCTCACTACTAATCCATATGACTGAAATTCCACTAATCTGACTTAATCTTTTTAATCACAAAAAGTATTATGCTAGTTTGGCCATTTAGTCCTGATCCCATGGTGTAAAATGTTTCGTTTACCACAAGCCCAAATTAGCCTTGCTGAAAGAAGCAGAAAGGGGTACCGCGATTTGCTTTAGTTATAAGCCAAGGGCAAAGAATGCATCTGAGCTGAACTCTGGGATGTGAACACTTTCAAACATTTTTTATCAAATGGTGACTGTGTGGTTGTGTGTCAAAAGATACCCAGGTCATCGGATGCAAAAGGTTCCAGGTTGGAGGAGGTTGACATGGTGCTGTCGTTGTCCAGAGATTCTGCATCCTCCCTGTTCTTCATTGTGTCCTGTGTGAGCCTAAAATTCTTCTCTAGAACCTCCTGAAAAAGTGAACATTCTGTTGTGAGGCACACATGGCACACATTTTAAACAAATCTTTAATTTCCTTTTTAAAATAGATGACTATCCATCATAGATTCCTGTGGGAAAAAAAGACTACCCCTGCTGAGCACAATTCCAAAAGGAACAAGACATTCTACAGCATGGATAAACATAAACATTGGTGGCTATCTCCATAAAATGAAAATATGAGTTTTCATCAGTCGTTCTTGCACAAAGGCATCATTTAGACAAAGCCTGATTTCCAATTAGCAGAACCCTAGAAGTCTAAACTCAGATAGTTGGCAGGCATTTCCAACAGACAGACCTCTGAAGTTTTCCTGCCAATACAATGTCAAAGACGACAAAGATAGGGGAGCAACACATAAAATAGGAGAATAAAGGAAGACCAGGAAGAATGAAAAAGACAAGGCAGGGGAGGAAAAAGGAGATGAGACTGACAGCAGACAACCTGGGAAAGATGCATTTAGAGGTAAAAGAGGAAGCAAATAAAAGTTACTTGGGAGGATATGACAGTGAGTGTTGGAGAGAAAGACTTGGACTTCAGAGTTAAGAACACAAGCCAAGGGAGGAAGAGAACAAAGAAGCAGAAGTCTTACTGCATCACTGGTTGCCAGACTTTCACTGGGTGTGAGTTCAGACTGAGAGCCTGCAGCCCACACTGCAGGACCGAGAGGGGGCAGCGCCTCGGTTGCACTCTTCTCTGCTAGGTGCCTTGTGACTATGTCCTGAGGGAAAAGTAGGGATGTTGTCACTGATTACAGCTGTCGAAGGACCATTCCAGACTCAACGTACACAAATATTTTCAGACTCTTCCGGAGCCTCTGGCGCAGTTGTAGCATAGTATCTCTCTTACCTGTAGGGAGTACAGTGCCCTCTGGCGCAAGTAGTCTGTGTTGAGCAGCTGCAGTTCATGAAAGAGCTCGATGAGAAAGTGAGGTCTGGACTCATTCTGAGATATCAAAGTAGCCACCTCAGAATAAATGGTCTCCCTCAGTGCCTCAAACAGGGAGAAGTCGCTGCTGGCATCTATGGTTTCAAAGTAACATCTTAAGATTTAAATTGATACTTCGATAATCCACAAAAGAACATGAGACTGAATCTGTTTTACAGGTCACAACTCAGCTTGCTTTCAAACATGGAGGATTTGGTTTATGTTCAGCCAAGGGCCCATGCAAAGGACACTAAAGTGATATAAGAACAAACAGATGATGCAAAGATGCATGGTGAGTTTACCTGGTGCTTCTGTGCATGCAATTCTGTTAGAGAGGAAGGGTGTTCTCCAAGCATACGCTGTGAGTAAGACAAATTACAGTGACGACAAAAGGAAATGGACCCAAAATTAAACAATTACTGTGACAAATGAGCAGGCAAAATTAAATAAAAGAAAGTACCAAAAAGTGAACTTCACAAAAACATTAAGCATAAAATAAGCTTAGTGCTGCAATTAAAAAGAGAGGTTAAAGCATAAAAAGTAGTTTTAATCATACCAGAGGAGAGGTCATTTCGCTTGTTTGCATTCCTGGTTTTGCTGTCTAGTTTCTCTTGAGTAAGTTTGTCAAGTAGACTTTGAGTCTGATCCTTCGGACGGGACTGGACTGCCCTCTCCTGTGCAAAATCTGCAGTGCTACTAACGCTGTCACTGTCCTGGTCTGAGGAGTACACAAAAAGACATCAGATCAAGGTTTTCCATGAGTGATGTTGTGTGGTCTAATTTTGGAACACAATAATCAATAATAATAACAATAATCAATCAACATCATCATCCATTCTAATACAATTAAATACCTTCAGTGTTCTTGTTGTGCCCTTTGGTCCTTTTACGTCGACTTTTGGAAGTTGGTGTTTTGCTGCGGGAGGCCAGATTGGCTTGGGCAGAAGCTTTTCGGCCAGCCTTGAAAGTCTTGGTGACAGTGGTGGGATCAACAGGATCAGGCATGCTGCTGAAGCTTTCCTGGGATTCCACGTCAAAGTCCTGGTGTTGCAAGTGGCGTTGGGCCATGGAGGGGGAGGATGTGGGAGATTCTTGGTGCTCTCTGTTAGATGGATGATGCTGGGTACTGTTTGTGTAGGAGTTGTTAATCCAGCTAGTTCGCCTGAGTGAGTCAAACAGAAAATTATATGTATAACCTACAATGTTGACATAAATATGAATGTCTTTATGCAAAAAAAATCATCAACATACCCTCGCTCTGTCAGAGAGTTAAGAGGAGAGCGCTGCAATGGAGGGGGGAAACTCATGTACTCTGTTTTTATGGAGGTGTTGGGGTCTAACTGCTGCTTCTGGTGGTCAGGAGTTGCAGCTGGACCAGCTGCACCATGAGGAAATTGTCCCATCGTCGAGGGAAAGAGCGGGTACAAATTAAAGCCTGCAAAGAGAAAATTACAATCATCAATGTTGGCAATTATTTGGTGCATCTGTTTGTTTGCTGCAAACCTACACACTTACATTTTCAATTTGCTTTCTTTTATGCAGACTAATTACACGGGACAAAGCCCACGGACGCTTACTAACTTTCCGAATCAATGCATCTTTCACACTCTGCTTTTGGGATGAATGCTGCAACTGGCTAACATGGTCATTGTCCAGAAAAGTGAGAAGATGCGCTGCCAGCTTCAGAAGTTTGATCAGAACACTGAACTGATAAGAATGAACAAGGACATGCTAACCTGAGCCGTTTAAGCTCAAACTTGTGAAGTACAGCTACTAGTTGGGATGGAGGTCAGATCACTTTCCCACCACATACCAATTGCTACAGGGTTTGTTTGGGGTCCGCACCGAGACAACCCTCTTTTAAGGGTTTGGATGCCGTTGTTTTCGTCCGCACCTGAGTGCGATTGCTATGTCACCTGCCCAAACAAACTGCACCAAGGAGTAAAATGAACCAGAGTCTGTTTTAAACTGACTGAATAATGTGTGTAGTGTGTGAATGCCCTTACTTAAATGTCTTAGCTCTTTGTTGCATCTAACTCATATCATTCTATAAGGATGCTTCGTGTACTGAAATAAAATGACATGTCTTACTGGGTGGGAGTGGAGATATGGCAGCAGCTGAGATGTTGTTGGCTGATGGTTGCATAGTTGAAGTGAAGGGCAGGAAGAGACCAGGAGAGACTGTGGGACAGGAGCCAGACTCATGGGAGGAGGTCGGGTTTTGTGTATTCCAACCTGCTTTTAAAGAGGAAGGTTGTGGTGGCTGTGGTGGCTGTTGCGGCAGCTGCTGCTGCTGCTGCTGGCGCAGCATCTCATTCAGAACTTGCTTTAGTCTAGAGGGAGGTATAACAGATACATGAAAGGTAAAAACATGAAGAGGGTGCATTATGTCAAATTTAAGTACAATTTTTTTTTTATTATCGTATTGCTTTCACCTTTGTACATTGTTCTGTTGCCACGCAAGCTGGGTGTAACACTGATTGAGCTGGTGCATTACCAAATGGACCTGGGGTGATGATACATTGTTTGGTAAAACACTGTACTGACCTGTCAGCAGTGTTTGCAACATATATGACAGTGTCTGTGGAAGACATTGAGAAGAAAAAATTATTTACAGGTGCAACAGCTGTTCTTTTCCATTAAAAAAGACAAAGACAGCCATAATACAACTTCAACAAGGATGTCTATACTGAGAATTCTAAAATGAAAAATGAAACCGTGGTGAATGCATTTTATGTTTAATGAGCTAACCTGTTGGTCCTGCAAAAGTGTCTGACACATGCTGGTGCTGAAGTCCAATTGTCTCTGCAGATGGCTGACCTGCTCCTGCCAGTGGCATGAGCCTTCAGTAATGGAGAGTTCAGAAGCCCAGCACAAGTTCTCCTGGCGTCGTGTAGCTCCATGCGGACTTCCAGACTGGTTTAAAGTCCTGGATTTCTGTTGCTGCTGTTTGATCTTGCGCTTTGTTTGAACAAATGAATGCCCTTCCCCCTCTCCTGAGAAGGCTGGTGGAGGATTTAGGTTGCTGTACAAAGACAAAATAAGTATATGACTTCAGAGTATTCAGGTTATTGTTATGGGATATCTATATAATTCCTCCTATCTCACCTTCCTTGGTTCTTTCCATTGCTATAGGAGCATTGGTTATGGCCAGATGAATAAATATGAATCTCATCAGAGCTGCTCTCTGAACATTCTTCCAGCCTCTGTTCCTCCTCTTCACCCAACCCAGAACGATAACTGTCATCATCATCATCATCATCAAGGTGACAAGGAGTGGAACCCCAGGTAGCCATTGTCCTATTGATAAATGAGAAAAATGTTCTTACTCTGTTTTGTCATCAGCTTTAATCCCTATACATTATATTGCTTGCCTCTTCATAGGAGGCGACCTGTAAGTCATAAGTTATTGTGAAAAAAAACTGTGGAGGGACACTTATTTAACATTTGACTGTTAGTCAATAATAAATGTGTCATTAAATTCATGTCATTAATGTCATACATGTCATTAATGAGAACAGCCGAAAAGATGAGAAGGTCCAGCCTCCATTATACATTTCTGTGGAATTTCTTAAAAACATGATAATCAGAATAGATGATTTGGCACTGACAGACACCACCTTGGAGATATTATGAATTTCCACACATGAGCCCATTCTAAAAAGGTGTACCGTGTCCAAAACCCAGTCAGTTCACATTCAAAGGAGTTGGAAGTTTCACTGAGCACAACAATGTCAGACTTGATGAGAAAAGTCCTTGATCAGGTCACCTACCTTTCATCCCTACTGAAAGCCTGTGAGGGTGTAGCACCACTTTCTGGATCCTCACTCCTATGGGGGGAGTCATTGAAACCATTCCGCCTCTGGTGTTCAGCCATCAGACCTTCTAAGTGCTTCCTGCGCTGACGTAGTTCTTCCCGCAGGATCTGGTGGCGAAGCATCTCTGACCAAAGCTGCTGGGAACGTATGAGCAGAGCAGAGTGGATACATTAACAGACATAGAAACGATTTGAGCCAAAGCCCTTCAGGTGTGCAGGGCAGAGTGTGTTACCTCATTGTCAGTGACTGAAGTAGCAGCTTCTGGAGCCATGGGTTTGAGCATATTTGAATTGGTTTTAGAACCAGAGGACATAGCCTGAACAATCGCTGGAGATGAAACTGCAGCTGGAAGCTTTCTCTGTGAGCCCTGCTGGCTAACTGCGCTGGGCATTGATGACTAGAAAAATAAAGAGATAAAAGTTTTTGTTTGCAGTTAAATTAATAACAACATTATTATTTCTGCTTTACCTGTCAATGGAAAAATATATTGTTGATTCAAACAAACATTCAATGTAGAGTCAAAGAAAGCAGATACTTACACTTTTAATTTGAAATGTATAGTAGGTGCATGGAAGTAAAATACCTGGAGGTCAGGACATGCCCACTGGAGGTCCTGGATTTTGCCCTGTATTTCCATCAGCCTATGGCGCTCTTCATGGAGCTGCTTCAGCTCAACCTTTTGCTGTCGCAGCTTCTCTTCATACAGCTTCTCCCTAGCATCCAGTTTTGATGCAAAGCAACATTTAAAAAAACGTCAAAACACACAAGAAATACTTAAATTTTCAGAATGCAATAATCATTTCCTACAGCAATATCAATTGTTGGACCAGCTTTTTAACCTTTTCATTTGTGTACCTGGCCTTGCTGGAGAGAGAGAGGTCTCTTGGATTCTTGTTGGCTCCTGCCCCAAATGGCCCTACCATAGAAGGTCTGGTATTATTTGGCTGTTGATGTAGGGCTTCGTCCTCATTAGCTGTTGTACCATCTGTGTCATCACTCTGGAAATAAACAGAAACACCGCAAATTGTGTTAACCGTTATTTGTCTTCACGAAAGTGTGACATGTGCAAGGTTGCAATATAATATTAACCAACCTAAGAAAACACTGGTAAGTATTATGTTCTACTGTAGTTCCCTTCAAATTGAGGAACAAAGTATACTTTTTATCTCAAAAACTTAATGGTCCATAAATCTGTTTGTTCTGTCACTACTAGTATTGCCTTCGTGCCATTTACACAAACCCGTGTAAATGTAAGCTGGTTGTACCTATGGCAACACCCAAATCTTTTTCCCTAGTAGCTATCAAAGAAAATACTTAAATGCATCTTCCTGCATCTACGCTAGAGTGTCTTTAAGATCACTCTCGTCGTTTTCCTCACCTGAACCATAGCGACCAGCTCCTGCAACTGCCGAAGTTTCTGCTTGGCTGTCTTCCGTTGAACCTTTGGAGTAAAATCTGCATCATTCCCAAGACTGCTCCTACGACTGGACCCTGAGGCTTCACTGTCTGGAACAGCAGCCTGTGCTCCTTCCCCATTACCAAAATCCTCATCATCATCATCCTCATTGTCATCCTTCAATTGATTATAGGCTGTATCCCTATTATATTGGCAATCTAGAAGGGAAGAAAGTAAAAATATACATTTTTCACTTTAATTTTTTTCAGGTATGTCTTTTTCATGGTAAACTGAGATAATGCCTGTAAGTTTGTTCTCTGACAGGATCAGTTTCACGACTATAAGTATAACTTTCTTCCAATTATTAAGAGTTTGGGCAGGCCTTAAAGCCAAAAAAACCTCTACTTGCACCAGTGCCACCCACATACTACGAAAGAGCAATGCCTACCCGTCTATTTCCATGGGTGGTTTCCATAATCAATACATTTTAATAAATCATATGAACATTAAATGTGTATTGTGCAGATTTTAAAAAGATAATAGTTTAGCTGATAACCTGCAGCTACACAAAATTATTGTACATGCAAATTGGATCAGGGGTCTGTGTGTGTATTGGGGTGTACCTATAACTGAAGGAATATTGAAACTGCGAAGGTTGACTGCTGAGCGGTTGTTGATCTCACACTCAGTGTTGAGTCTGCCTTCACGGTTATTGGTGCTCCTGACGGTGCAGCCATTCGTCAAACTGTTCACGTCTGTCCAGTTCCCACTGTGCTGTGGGTTTCTAAACAAATAAAATGCTGTGTCAAGAGCAGCCAGACAGAAAAGTGCCTGATAAGGTACTGAAGTCCTTTTCCCTTATGATCAGGAAGCGTTTAATCAATTATAACACAACAACTTCCTGTCTGTAAACTGTGGTAAATTCTGGATGACAAATTTTATTGGTGAACATCTAATAATGCATGCATTAGACAATGAGATTATCCTTGATACTTTCATGGTGAAACTTGACAACAACACGTTCCTTTTTACACTGGTATCAATTGACAGTGTTCCAGGAAGTGTTTATTACTGAGAGAGGGAATAATTAATAAACCAGTTCCTATAATGCAATCCAATCCACGACACAGCATGCCATTATGTAGACATTACTAGTGTCTACTCAACAAAAAGCTTTAGAGCTTTAGACTCACAAAACTAGTTCTTATTGCTGGATTAATGGTTGCATTTAAGTGTGAAGCTTTATCTTTTAACAGCCTTTGTTTGTTTGTTGTTGTTTTCCCATTATTTACTGTGAAAACAATAATCCTAATCATGCACCAGTGCTCAGTGAAAAACTGTTAATGAGGGAATAGTTGAAGACTAACCTGATGTTAGTTATCGGGTGGCGATTCTCCTGTTCAGAGTCAAACATACATTCAAATATAGAACCATCTTCAGTCTCCTCCTCTTCTTCATCATCATCATCATCCTTCACATTCTCATTTACAGCATCCACAATCATATCAGATGTCTGCTCGTAGTACTGCACAAATTCCCGCAGCTCGTTCAGACGCTTGTGGACCTCCTTTAACTTCCTATTGAGCACAGAAATACAATTGAAAATAAAAATGACAAATATGCAAATGAACTATGAACGACCACAGTTTGATGAAGAAATCATGCGATAAATTCATCCTGTCCCATACAAAAAAAGACACCATATTGTTACAGTAACCTGAGTTTTTCTGTGGAGTTGGAGCTGTCTTGGTGCTGTGTGAGAGTGGGGTGGAAGGAAGTGGAAGCTGTGGCCCCATTAGAGCAGAAAGCAGGGGGACGATCTGCCGTTCCTCTCAGGCTGCACTGTGTTGACATGCTACGACCTAGTGAAAACATAATGTAATTCAATACAAAAGATAGAACACGTGTACACAGGATTTCAAAAAAGTTAGCTGAACTTTTCCTACACGAGTTGTTGTTGAGAGTTTGGTCTCTGAGAGAATGCAGCTCCTGCAGGATCTTATCCATGGTCTGCTTCTTGTCCTGTAGTTCTTGCAGCTTTGTAAGCTTGGCGCTGGCAGCCATTGCCCCCGTGTCTAAGCCAGTGTGGGGGCCAGAGGCAGAGTGAAGGAGAGGCCGGTGTTGAGGGGGACCAACAAGCTGGGGAGCCCTTGATCTGCACACCTCTCTAGATAGAGAAAGACTCTCTGCCTGTCGCCGATTGTCTGGGGTCTTCTGCTAGGGTATATACAGGAGGACTTGCATTACAGTGTTGTTAAATGAAACAATTACAATCAAATGAAGGTTTGCCAATGGCTGAACAAGACCATCAACACGTTAACACAATTGTATGGAGACGAATTCTCACACACGTTCACAGCTCACACACGGTTGCTATAATGCTACTTAACGAGATATTGATGGACGCAGGATGAACTGTGTAGGATACCTGTGAATCATGGAGCTGGTTGTGGAACCGCTGGATCAAATCGTTCAACTCTTCATTCAATTCTGATGTGAGGCTCAGGCCCGAAACACTGCCTGTGGTTTCTGTAACAACTATCAAATGAAAAGAGGTTAAATACAGCTAATTAGTTATTTTTCTGCATGTTTGTTTTAATTGTTAAGGTTTACTTTGAATTGTCAAAAAATTAATAATTTTGACAAATTGAACAGTAAATAGGAGTAAGTCATTTCTAGTTTATCAAAAGTCCCGTTAAGTAATTTGGGAAAAGTACCTGAATTTCTGAGATTGTTTTCTCTAGAAAGTAATTCTCAATACAATGTTGAGAATGACTTTCCTGAATTCCACACACAAATATGGATTTACACTGTTATATGCGCATGCCTGTGGTTGTCGGTGTCTCACCGGTGTCCTCAATAACCGCAAGTGCCTGTTCTGCACTGTGCTGCATAGCCAGCAGTGCTTCTTGTCTGCCCTGCAGGGCCCTGAGCTGCTCCTGCTGCTCCAGCATCTTTTTCAGCAGCTCATGTTGCTCACGCAAGTTCTCTAACTCTTCCTTTTGGTCAACTTGCGCAGCTTCTGGCCTTCCACCCTGCAGAATACACACCCACACACATTTACAGATACTGATTCTACAAAAGTGCAAGAACAGCAAAATTCTACTGCTACACTGCAGTGAAGTCAGGCAAGGCACTGACAAAGTAAACAAATATTCCACTCTTACTATGGCAAAAGCCAAGACAAGACAAGACTGATTAATTCACACTTGAAGCACATAGCATCATTTGTTACAGATCTTTAAGAGTGTCATATGACCTTGTGAGTAACTGTTAACAAGAACTGTACACATATGTACAAACATTAAAAGGAGGTATTTCAAAGGCACACCTCAACATTTAGAGATGTGCTCTCTGCTAATGAGCCTGAGCCAACTGCCGAGTCCAAAGTCCCCGTATCATCATCCTCATTCTCCCGTGCCTATGACAACAGTAATGAGTAAAATAGAGTGATTCAAAGAAAGGAAAATTAATTAAAATATCTAGTAAATAACTGAAAACAATTTACAAACAGTATGTTCTGAAGGAGGGAACATCATATGCTGCCAATAAACATTGTGGGAATATTGAAAGCCAAAAAACAAAACAAAAGAACATATAACAAGAAAATACAGTCACTCCACAGCCAAGTAAGGCAGCGTACTGTGTCTATACTACATAATCAATAGAAAGGTGCGTTGCCCCTTGAAATGTTTCAGAACAAAGAGAAATATAGCCATTAAATATACATGTGTGGCAAGTCATATAACACATTTTCTCAAATTGTGTGACAGCCCCTTCAGACAGTTAAACTAGTGGACTAAATGCAGAAAGAAAGAAATAAGTCAGAAAAACAGATTCACCAGCATTTTCTGCAGAAACCGAAAATAGGACCTC
Organism: Brotula barbata; assembly: GCA_900303265.1. Taxonomy (NCBI): domain Eukaryota; kingdom Metazoa; phylum Chordata; class Actinopteri; order Ophidiiformes; family Ophidiidae; genus Brotula; species Brotula barbata. Next base: position 32,549 of record OMNV01029144.1, on the reverse strand, counting down.
TCCTGCTCTTTGAGGTGTTCGATGAGATGGGAAAGGCGCTCCACATTGGCAGGCACATCATTCTTCTCCACCAGGTCATCCCTCATGGAACTGGCCTTACTGATGTACTCCCGGATCTGTACCAGCTTGCTAACCACCTGAGGCCACACAATGAGAGATGGGTGGTATGAGAGAGTGATAGAACACCAGGCATTTAACTGAAGAGAAGACAGAACAAGAAGTAAGGAAAGGTAAGTGAGCAGCAGGAGAGATACCTCAGACTGGGCTAAACAAGGGCAGAAAGGGGGTTGGGCATCAAACTCACTGGGTACCAAGGGTGGCGTATTTATAAGTTGCCCTAAATACAGCCGAGTTGCAGCTGCTCTAGCCCTCCCTCACTTTTATCCTTGTTCTACTTTCTCAGTCTGGAGTGCAATTCCATGTAAAAATTAACAGGGATTCTTAAAAGCAGAGGTGTACATAAACAAAGTGTTATTACAACTAACTGATATAAAATATGAAAACATTGTGATAATGCTCATGAGGCTTGCCAATGTTTTGAATCACTGCAAGATTTCAAGATATTTAAACAAAGCTCGTACACCTCTGTGCATATCCAGGGAATGTTTGCTGATGATTACTCAAAGATAATCAGTGCAGCATTACAAAGGAAGTTTCGGGGGGCATAAAGCTTCTTCTTATTCTTCTCAGTTTTGGGGGGGAAAACTCATTACTTTGGCATTATATTTCTTGGACAAATAGTAGCTAGGGATGAGTGTTATAAGGGAAAGTCCTCTTTTTTTCTAGCCAAATTGCATTTGCATTTTAAATCTTGATAAGGGTGTAATGATGTGTCAGAAAATGTTTTTTGCTTAGTATAATTAACGAATAGGGGTGTAACATTCATCCATTGCATTGATTTAAATTCAAACGATCCAAGTACATTCATAAGTAAATAAATATTCTTTCCTCCTGTGTGACTTGTATCAATCTAAAATCGTTTGCAATGCAGAGAATCGATTCTATCAATATTAAGAAATTGCGGCGTGTAATTAGCACGAGACATGTTGGTTGTGTGGCTGTATTTTTCACACTTTTAATGTCAAGAGAATGTTTATATCTTTGTGTGAGGGCCTAGATTATCCTGTCATCATGCTTTCCGTCTGAGACGCATGCGCTGACATTTATGTGAAAACCAGCACGAGAAACATTACCGTATTATTCCAAATATAAGACTCATTTTAGGAAAAATACTACCTACATGAATTAAAATACCCGTATTAGCTTTTTACCGGCGAAAATTATATTACACTTACATTGACATTTCGAGTGTAGTTGTTGTCAACTCCAGTCCATCACCAGGATCACTGTTGAGCTCCGGGTGTGTGGAGCGTCATTTATATTTGCACATTACATATTTCAGTGCAGTGTTTTGCTGTCATTTATGTTCATGCCGTTTCTGTCCTCTCCTCTGTTTCACCATTCCACACATGTACACGCATACATAAGGAACTCAGCAGAGCGGTAAAGTAACGTTACATTGTTGGATAACTTTGTCTATTTGTTTACAAGTTTAAATAAGCGTAACCCCGTTTTCAAAAGTATTTAGAAGAGAGGAAACCCCATTTATACTCTTAACTAGTTCATACATGTCCCTAACTATAGCAATGAATCATGGGAAATGTATTGTAACAACACAGGGGGTGTGACAACCTTTTGAGGACTATTTGGCATATGATTTTTGAGTCGTATCACACCACTCTAAATGAACCTATATCATCCTTGTATCGAATCGCCAACTAGGTATCGTGATGCACATCGCTGTTGAAACCCATCGTTGCAACCCTTTTAATTAAGTTCTGTACATTTCATCTTCATATAATTGTACTTCATGAGGTCACAGAACGGGTCTACTAGTATTACCTGGCTGCTGTCAATGCTAGTCTCTCCTCTCCCTGATTCCCTGCGTGACAGCAGGCCCCTGTCAGTCCCTCCACGGCTTGGCCTTGATATTTCCTTGGATGGAACCACTGGGGTCAATGTGCCCCTAAGCCCTGGACTCTGCTTCTTTGCTTCCTTGGTAATGGCTGGAGTGGTTGGTGCAGAGAAGGAAGGGGGGTGCAGTTCCTTGCTTTTGTTAGTGTTCACACGCAGAGGTAGAAAGTTGTAGGGCTTCTTGTTTTCTCCAGCTAACTGGCGCTGGTTGTTGGCAGCTGTGACACGGCCCTGGGAATCACTACCAATGCTCCTCTAGGGAAGGGAGGAGACAGCAGACAGAGTGTTGGGATTTTATCACATTGTGTCATGGACGGCATGAGTTACTAATGTTGGAGAATATTAAGATAAAATGATAGCCACATTCTATACCATATACACATAAGCAGACCGCTTATGTTACGATCTGTAATATCACAAACTTTGTTGCGAGAATTTAAGCTATATACAGTACCTCAGGGAATCAATGCAATGTCACACAGACGTGAACAGCACAAAACAGGGACAGATAACGGTAATATATTTTTTTTTTTTTAACTAAAACTCTTCAGTGTTTTAGTGTTGACTCCTATTGACATACTGGCATAGCACCATTTGGAGCATCTCTACACCATGCTGATGCCCACCTACAGTGCATAACTATCACTAAGCAAAATAATCTAAAACCCTTTATGCCTTTGTGTCTTCATGAATTTGCAAAACAATGGTCTCAGATGAATATGGAAGCTGAAGATGGAATAATTTTTTTTAATGACTATAATATGTTTCACCTCATCCAGGTCTGTGAAATTGATCCTCTGTCGCAGCTTATCAAGCTCAGCTTGATCTGGGACAGACATCTGGGTAGTGTATTTGATGTGGGGAAAGGAATGGGGTGTGCGTGCTCTCCTGCGACTGGCCCCAGGTGTGGACTCTGGGGATATATCATTAGTCAAACGGCTCTCCACCACCGCAGCAGAAAGCTTCTTCTTATTCTTCTCTGAGGATCGGTTGGCTTTCTTCTGCTGTACACCCCAATCCTAATCAATAGAAAAAACATTTGGAAACAGTAAGATTCACAAGATTTTAAGCACATGAAGCTTCACATCAATGTGAAAATTGCTGAGTAACTACTTAATCAGAATTTTTAAAGGCAGGAAGTACTCCAAGGACTGTGGCAAATACAATATATAAAATAGTTGCTACCAGGCATTTGTCTTCAGCCCCCCTCAGAATTGCCCTTAATAATGTCAAAATGCTAGCAATTTAATATGCAATGCCTGAATAGAGCTGTATTTTCATTCACATTAAATTATCAGCAAACATCCCTAAATATCTAAAGAGGGGTTTAAAATAACATTATATTCAAATAACTATTGCATTACAAAAACCCTCCTGTATTCCTGTACTCTCTCTGTAAATATCCTGTCAGGTTTGAAGAGTCGTCACAGAGACCAGTGTCTTAAAAAAAATGCTTGTTTAGTCTCAGACACATTGTTGAATGATCAAGCAAAGATCTATGGTTGAAATTACTTCAAAAGACAGGCAGATACAGCACTGGAACAGACTTCATGTTAAAAGTGGCTTTGGAGAACAGGTCCAAATTGTACCTTGACATTGTCAAGTGTGTCTCTGCATAGGATCAAGTGTCCAGATCATACCATGTTATTGAGTCTGTCCTCTAAGCTTCCATTGGTTACAGTCCAGTTATGCAGCTCTTCTGCATTGTCATCAAATGGAGTACCTCCTGTTGCCATATCACCGACTTGCAGCCTGCTGGAATTCACAACAAAACAACACATAATGGTCACCACACACAGGCCAATGAACAACAAACAAGTGATACAATCGTTACAAAAGAAGGGTTTAAAGAAATTCAACACATTTTGCTGTTAATATCAATATGACGACCTTTTAGAAGAAACCCTGGAAGCAAAAATTACATGAACGTGTTGGGTGCTAGTTATTTATTGAAATATAGTAAATGAAAAGCTACCAAAAGAACAGTTTTGCATAACCTTGATAGCGTTTGTTAATAAACTACTAGTATTGTATGGTTATCTTGATGATGACGTATTTCACATATCATCACGACAATTCTTAGTGTGTATTCAGTGTTAAATATAATGACCCGTACTAGAGACTGCAGCAAACTGGAGATCTAACTCAAATAGTGAACACAAATACTAACATGTCTCACTATCTCAAATTACACTTGCATGCGATTATCGTATGAATCTAATTTCAAAAGCAACGTGAAAATGTCGAAATCGAGGGGGAAAAAAGCATCTCTTACCGACGTAACGCCTAGCAGTTAACTTTAGCAGCAGCTCACTCACACCAATAACGCGTATTTTACGGTGGCTAGCTTTTCAGGTCTGGCCGTTGACATTAGCTGCCATTGGATCGTGTGAGTGGCCCGCTCGCATATCCCGGGAAAAACAATGCGTACGTTCCCTCCGGCACAAGACAGTTGCCGCGAGCTCTCTGTCACTGTAACCCAATGTCACGCTAGCTAATGTTAGCTAAAAACAACTGACTGCGGTAGTAACGCTGGTGTTGACATCAATAAAAGTTCATATCGACACGAAAAGCTTGCCTGTTGGCTAACTTACCAAACACTAGCTAACTGTTGGGTAAGGTCCCAGAATTGCAAAAACACATAAACTTCTTTATGTCCAATTAAGACCGCTGGTGAAGAGTTAGCTGGCTGGCTAACTCCGCTTCAATGCAACGCAAATGCAAACACGTATTCGTTATATTGACATAAAAGCCATTGGCTCACCGGGCTTGCTAAACTAGCCAGCGATGCTAACTGGGTTGCTAACAGTTACCACTATGAAACATCACCACAAAAGTTGAGGCCAGCGGGAGCCTGTTAGCTAGGGTAAGCTGAAACACTTTATCCACAATATTATGCCCAATTCACATTCCCTACGGCAAAATACAAGCCACTCCCAACGTTAGCTAACGACAAACACAGCAGGTTGAAGAAAAAAAAAACAGCAGAGAGACGCTTAGTCGTTCCGTTACCGGTGTTGTGCCGAAATCCGACGGCCCCGTAGACTCTGAGACCCTGGCGCGTGAGTGTGCGCGTCATTATACGTTCGTGTCCGCACGTTTAGGTTGGTTGTTTTCTATAGGTGGAAGTATCTTGAAAGTATCATTTTTCACCAAATAAAGACATTTGCCCGAAATAAACGACAGAATGAATACATAAACCAGTAATAATTTGCACACACTTTTATATATTTTTGTGTTTATACTAATGGCTCATAGAAAGATGTTAAAACTACGTTTCACTCATTGTGACGTGTGTGGATGTAAGATGTGGTGTGGGTTGGGGAATAGAATGTTGGTGATGGCAATAAATAAAACATTGTAAGATGAGCAACCCTGTCATGATTTTTGACAGATGAGTTATGTTTTGCATGTGATTCTATGCAATTTTGTTGCCAGAAGTATGAATGTGGCCGATATATTATAATTATAGCCACTCCTGGAGAATGAATGGGCAGAATCATATAACATTCATTTATTTCACCCTTGGGAATAAGAATGACTAGTTGTATACAGAAAAAGTTCAATAATGGATTTTTATTTCAAATTTCTCCTATTCTTCCAACTTCTGCATGTAACATCTGCTCATGTTTAAACAGTACAGAGGGAAAGTTTTTCTACAGTAAAAAGTGTACAAATATCAGTGTTAAACAAAATTTATTGACCAAGCAACAGAAACGGAAAATGTATAAAGATACATCCTTTGCAGATACTTTTTATGGCATAAGCCTAGAGCCACTTTGTCATGTGATCTACAATTACACATAAATTTCGATTGCCACAATTATGGATTGTCAGTTAAAATTGCTGTTTAAGATAGAAGAAACCAAAACATAAAGACAGGGATCACCTAGGGATCGAAGGGTTGCCAGTTCGATCCCCCGCTCCTCCATGTTGAAGGTCCTTGAGCAAGATCCTAACGCCCAAATTGCTCCTGACAAGCAAGTGGGCCTTGCATGGTTACCTCGGCTGTTGTGCGTATGAATGGATAAATGTGAGGCAAACATTGTTAAGTGCTTTGGAAAAAGCGCCATAAAAATGCAGTCTGTTTCAGGTATTGTTCAATTTATTTCTATTTTTAAATGTTATATTTTAAAAGTGATAGTGACAATAACAACATTTTACTGACCTATGTATTTGTTTTATGATGAAATAAATGAACAATCTCTGTCACTGTCATTTTTATCGTAAGAGACACTCACAAGACATTTTGGGGGGGTGTGATAGAAAAAAAAATTACAAAAGGTGTTAAGCGTTTGTCATAATTATGTTCTGCCGAGTGGCATGGAAGGCACCAGTGTATTACATGAACATCGAGTATTGGATTAAATTGTATTTAGAGTAGAAAGATAGAAACCTTGAAGTTGTATAAAAAAATGAGTAGACCACTAAGAACCAATAGAAGAGGCCATCTCTTGTTTTCCTTTGACCAACAGACACGGGCACTCATTCACACAATGTTTGAAAATATTATGAGTCTCTTCTTTCCCACACACAACATTTGTTCGTGCTTGATTGTCTTTGTAGCACACATGGTACATTTCTCCATCTATTGAAATATGATTAATTGTAATGACTGAGAATTGTTTGATGTATTTATGACATGTAAGGTTTCATTTGATTGTGTGGATTTAACTGTTCCAAATTTTCTCCTTGACATGTTTCACTTATTGTGCTGTCCAATACTTTTCAAATCATTTAAATGTTTAAACAACAGACAAATTGATGAATGTCCTGCTCTTGATTTATAACCCAGACTACAGCTGAAAACATCTGAGTAATTGCACCTTTATCCATTTACATCAGCCCATTGTTCACAATCAAACTGTATGATCTTATCCACCGGCCTTTACAATACCTGCAGTTGTACAGTCTATAGTTGCTATTTTGATCAAGAACAGCAGCTTTTTTAATGTGTCTGTAATTTCACGGTGGCAACGTTGTGCTTTATGGTGCTTTACCTTTATATATTAAGACGGAGGTTTTTCACAATGTTCTTAAAAATTAAATATTAAATTAGCTTGCCACCTGTTCATATCCTCTCTGCTTTCTGTTTCATAATTGTTTCGTAGATACACATAATAATATTATGTATTTTAGATCCGCTCGTGAATGTGGTAAGGCGTGTCTTTAACTCTCCTATGCTGCAGGGGGCAGTATACAGCTAAAGTCTTCAACCACAGGAAGTCTTCACCAGGAAGTAGTGACTTGTCCTCGTTCAGTTTGCGTTTTGCCGTCCTGAATGTTTGTGAAACTCTACGTGGAAAAAGAACCTCTAGACAGAAGCAAACAAACATCCGAGCGACCACATCACTTTTGTCATCGAAAAACGTGAGGATTAACGTGCAAATCTTCTGTTTTTCTCTGCACTGTGTGAACTGCGTCGGCAGTTAGCCACTTAGCCTCCAAGCTTACGCGAGCCAGTTTGCGGCCTCCTTGCTGGATATTTTTTCTCTTCATTTGTGAAGATTACAGAGACTGTAAGAACGAAGATATTACCCTTTTAACGATATTTGTGAAGCAGGGGTATCATAATCGAAGCAAATAATGGGATCGTCTAAGAAACACAAGGAAAAGAGCCGCGACAAGGACACTGAGGAGCGCCGTCGCGAACACAAGAAACATCGTCACAAGGACCGAGATAGAGACGCTGCGGAGCGGGATGGGACTCGCGAAAAAGAGAAACGAAAACGCTCCAGGTCCCGGGAAAGAAGCGGGCGAGAGAGTCGCAGCAAAACCGATAAGAGCAACGGAGAGCCCCGAGTGAAAAAGGAGAAGATTGAGCATGGAAATGAGGAGAGCAGTGCAGTAGTGGAGCCGCAGTCTGCAAGCGGAGATGCATCACTTAGCATCGAGGAGACAAACAAGCTGCGAGCTAAATTGGGTCTGAAGCCCCTGGAGTTAAATGAGACCAAGAAGGAGCTCGGGACAAAGGAGGAGCCGATTGTGGCTGAGACCATCAACCCGGTTCTCATCGCGCAGCAGAAAGAGATGAGAGAAAAGCTTGCAGCTATGAAAGAAAAACGCATCCAGAACCAGAAACTGGGAAAAGTGAAAACCCTAGCAGAGGATGATTGGTTAGATGACACTGCTGCTTGGGTGGAGAAAAGCAGAAAGTTGGCAAAGGAAAAAGAAATGGCGGAGAAACGAGCCAAACTCCTGGAAGAGATGGATCAAGAGTTTGGAGTCAGCAGCCTGGTGGAAGAGGAGTTTGGACAAAGCAAGAAACATGCTTACACGTCTCAAGATCTAAAGGGACTGAAGGTACAACACAAGGTGGAATCTTTCGGCGAAGGCCAGACTGTCATCCTGACATTACAAGATAAGGGTGTTCTTGTAGAGGAGGAAGATGTGCTTGTCAATGTAGGCATAATTGATAAGGAAAAGGCAGAAAAGAATGTTGAGTTAAAAAAGAAAAAGCCAGATTACAAACCCTATGAGGAAGAGGAGAGTGTAGATGATATGGTTACGTTTAAGCCTCGCTCTGTATTGTCTAAGTATGATGAGGAGATTGACGGAGAGAAGAAAAAGAGTTTCCGTTTGAGTACAGGGGGATTTGCAGATGGGGAACGGGAGCGGGAGCTTGAGGCCATGAAACAGACTCTCCGAAATCAGGCCCAGTCCTTGGAAATGCCAGCCCTTATGATTGCTTCAGAGTACTACTCACCTCAAGAAATGGTGGGATTTAAGAAAACAAAGCGACGTGTGAAGAAGATCAGAAAGAAGGAGAAAAACACACTTGCAGATGAACTCCTGGATGATACTCGCAGCACCGATTTTGGCTCCAGGTCACGTGGCCGTGGCCGCAAGCAAAAGGATGGTGAAAATGAGGCAGTGAAAGATGAGAAAGATGAGAGCCAACTGACACACGTCCCCGCAATGTCTGATGACATCAGGACAGCGGAAATGGACATAAGTGATGATGATGAAGACTTTGCACCCCCTGAGCCTACTGTAATCGAGGAAGATGAGGCAGAGCAGGAATTGCAGAAACAACTGGAGAAGCAGCGTAAGCTGAGACATAAGCAGCTTCTTAAAGACTCTGGAGAGAAGGTGGCTGAGCAGATCAAGGAGCTTGGTAAAGGTGACCAAGACAATGACCCAGAAAAGAAGAGCAACATTGTCTTCAACGCCATCTCAGAATTTTGCAGAACCCTGGGTGATATCCCAACTTATGGCCTGTCAGGCAACAGAGAGGACCAAGAAGATATTATGGACTTTGAACGGGAGAAAGAGAAAGATGACGCGGGGGATTTGGACTCCGACATGGATGAGAATGTTGGATGGAGCACAGTGAACTTGGATGAAGAGCAGAAACAGCCAGATTTCTCTACAGCCTCCACCACCATTTTAGACGAGGAGCCCATTGTCAACTCTGGACTTGCTGCTGCCTTGTTGTTGTGCAAAAACAAAGGCCTGTTGGACACTCAAATGCAGAAGGTAGCCCGAGTCAGAGCACCTAAAGGCGCTTTGCCCAATGAAAACTACTGCATTGAGGACAAGATGGGTTTTGATGACAAATACAGTCGTAGAGAAGAATACAGAGGCTTTACTCAGGATTTCAAGGAGAAGGACAGCTATAAGCCTGATGTCAAGATTGAATATGTGGATGAGTCAGGGAGAAAACTCACTCCAAAAGAAGCATTCAGGCAACTGTCACACAGATTCCACGGAAAAGGGTCAGGAAAAATGAAAACAGAGCGGAGGATGAAAAAGCTGGAGGAAGAAGCCTTGCTGAAGAAGATGAGCAGTAGTGACACCCCTCTAGGGACAGTGGCTTTACTTCAAGAGAAGCAGAAATCTCAGAAAACACCATATATTGTCCTTAGTGGGAGTGGGAAAAGCATGAATGCAAACAGCATCACTAAATAAGTTGTACAAAAGTTAAGAATTCGCTTACATGCATTTGCATCCACAGAGGCATACACACACAGGCATCCACAAAGGCATACACACACAGGCATACACACAGGCTATTTTAGTTAATGTGATTGCTATGATTTCTTGTCTTATTGAAACAAGCATTGTTGTAATAGTTGTGGTAGTAATAAAGTAAATGCAGATCTCACTTTTCTTTCATATTGCAAATAAAATGTCAATTAGGAGATGATTGTTGATTCCTTTTTTCAAGTAAAATTGAGTATGACTCTAGATAACTGTTCTGGTTTTACTTTACTGGTTTTTATTTGCACTTGTAGTACTTGCTATTAGCTTGGATAGACAGATACTTTATTCAGCCCCAAGGGGGATGATAATAGATCCACTATTAGCAAGACTGATGAGAAACGGTAAGAAAAAAAAATCTGTATCATGTGTTTTTCCTACTAATATAAAGTGTCAATATAGACAGCATATTATCTGGAACATGTAGTGATGAATATCTCCCAGGACAAACGATCAAAACAGCATTAGAATTGATTTAATAGCAAATCACTTTGAAGTTTATTTCTCAAACTCGAATGTGAAAAACCAAGTATGAATTTCACAGTTTTCAGCTGTATAACATGTAACACCAAAATAATTGTGCTGCAGGTGCTGTGACAAGAGTTTAATGAATATTTTTTTTCATCATAATTTGCTCAGTGCTAATTTCAGTAACTGACACAACTTGTATCAGTGGAAAATGGGATAAACTACTGAAAGTAGTAAAAAACTGGGCCACATTAAGGTTTCAGGAATTCAAATAGGATTATACCTGATTGAGAAATATGCTCGGTGTAAAATATGGAACAGAGGAGATAAGTTTTAAACCTAAGAAGATCCGATCATGATTGTCAAGCATAGAAAATTGCATTATGAAGCGTTTACAGAACACTGACATGATCTACCTTTGATTATGATTGTACAAAATATGGATTCAAATAGCATGGTTCAAGCTATAAAATGGTAGATATCAGACATTTTCAGTCCATTATGAAAGACAAATACGCCCTTAATCTGAGCAACCACAACATCAGCACCAAATTTAAAGTAAAAATTGCTTGAGTTTAATAGATTGAGTGGTAGCTTGTTTAAATAGAACACTTGAGCATTTATTAATCAAATATGGGACAATAAATAACAAGATTTGAGAGACACATATCCATGGTTATTTGCATTGACAACACAAGTTTCTCATTTCTGCTACTACATGTGAGACTTACATGTTCATATTTTGTTTGTAGCACAATATATAAATAAATATTTGTATCTGTGTGATGATTTTGTTTATGGGAAGTATTATTACTATTATTGTTGCTTCATTTTTAAGAATAAAAACAAAGTAACAAAATGTTGTTGGAGGTCGGATCCGGCCTGCTGTAGTTTAAGGGAATAAGGTGGGCCGTTTTAGTTATCCGGGCTAAAGAGATTAAGGACCGCACAGACCACATGACTGGCGAAAGAAACCGAACGCAGTTGACGGAAGCCGGTCGAGTGAACATGACGTCATTTGTTCCCAGGAGTTTTTTAACGTCCAAACCAAGCGGTGTACGTCTTCGGCGTGCTTAACACTTTTTTTTTCGTGCGTGTACAATAACTGCGATAAACGTCATAAAGAGAAGTGCTTAATTACCTTTTCAAGCTTTGGACTTGGTAGCTCCCTGGCAAAGAAAATTGGCAAAACCACATGCATGAAAGCATGGAGCACAAAATTGGAACTGTATATTGTTAAAATGGTAATGTTATTGCCCTCTCATTCACACTCACACTAGTTGTCGAAATCTAATTGTAAAAATCTCATAATTTCCAAATAAATTCTCGGTCAGTAGATTAATATCTACTCATGTCCTCTCTAATTTTCTTCAACGTGATTTGGGTATAATAATTTCATTAGAATTTAAAACTAAACTTAATGAAATGCTCCGTTTCCCAAGATACCAAAATCACTAGAATGCATTCTGAAGAATCCTGTATATCGTGGTACCCAGCTCTAGAGTAGAATTTTAACAGTTCTGTTTCTAAAAAAAACGTAAAGTTTACTGTAACGGACTTTAATTTATATTATTTAAATCAGTAGCTCTCCAGAAATTTTGATTATTTTATTATTTTCAAAAGCCCTCTCTACTTGTTATTATCATTTACTAATGTGGCAAATTTGAACAGGCCAATTAAATTCATCCAAAAAACTCATTTACTTCGTCCCAAACTGCTTGCTCTGATGCACTTTGTAAATTAGCAACCTGTGTTCATTTAAGGAGTTAATTTCTAAACTTTACAATGATAGATAAATTACATGCATTTGACGCCGAAATATTGTTCTTCTTTTTCAGTTTCTTATCAAGGCAATATTAGCCTACTCCTACCTCTACCCCATCTAAACCACACCTTTACCCCAAGCCGTATACAGATTTTGGAAACGCAGGTCAGAAGTTGCAATGAACATTCCAAAACAGTAGATGGCAGTATAAATCACGTAACTTAGTTGCGTCCCCGCAGATTTAATAACCAAAGAAGAAGAAGTAGAGCCAAGCTAAACTTGGAGCTAGCAACGCCTGTCATGACTGCGAGTGTACATCATTGATGGCTGACATGCTGCACAACCCCGGCAAGTATTACAACCGAAAAAAGACATCTAAGCAGGAATTAAATGTCTGAAAGTAATAGTCTGGAAGAGACACACGCGTGAAATTCCGTCAGCTTCCTTTGCTTGTTTTTGTTCCTCCGTGGCATTGTTTTCTTTATTGCCCGTTCGGATTATTTCTGACGTCTAGGGCCGCTTCGTTTGACAGCTTTCCGTTGTTTTGCTACAAGCGTTAAGACCGACAGTTGTGGTAGTAATTCAATTTTTCTTTTAAGGTAGGCCCATCAAAGCCCTTTATTGTGCCCAAACAGTCTTCATGTGGCACCCGAATGCCAGAAAGCCTCTTCTGTCGTGATAGTAACATTTTTGCTCAGAATTTTGCTCAGTTCAGTTTTCCCCATCGAGTTTAGTTCAGCTAAATAGATTGCCTTGTCATGCCATGTCAACATCCCAGCATTGATGTATTGTTTAAAAGCACTGGTAATTGAATTGGCAAACTGGGTTATTTAGAGAAATTTGGATAAAATTAATGGTCCTTGGAAACCCATTGGTAATTAAGTATACCATGTATTATAAAGTATATTTTAAAGAATATTTAATATTTTTAAGGAGACAGTTGTACCATTAAATGAAAAGGCATTTTTAATCTCAATCATTTTAGACAAATTTGCCTAAATAACTACTAAATAAGTACTAATAGATAAAATCTGTGTTTGCCTCTGTCGCACGTTAGTATGTCCTGCAAAGAATTCCAATAGCACATTTTTGAGTAGACTTGTTATGTTCGCAGGCTCTAACCTCACAGAGTAAAACCACAGGCTGTTGTCATGTCGGAGCCTAAACCCCCCACACCAATCCCTGGAGACACCTACAAGGGTTGGCTCTTCAAATGGACAAACTACATAAAAGGTTATCAGCGTCGTTGGTTTGTTCTAAGCAATGGACTTCTGTCTTACTACAGGTATGGCATATTATTCAGTGACATTTTATTGTTGTTACTTTTGTCATTGTTTTCTGTTAGCCTAGTCAATGTCTCTGGCTGGCTCAAATTTTGCCTCTCTTAGTTTGAGCGGATTTTGTTGTCTTTGTCAGTCGGTCATAAGCGATTATTTTGATAAGCGGTTAATTGACAGATTTTTTTTTCTTCAATTATTAATTGAGAAAAACATTTATTTTGTCAATATGAGCTCCTCTGCATCACAGTCTGATAGAACTCAGACAAATTTGAAAATTTAATTAAATATAATTCCCACTCCTAACTAATAATAATCTTGAAAATCATAATTTGGCCAATTTGATACGGTTGAGTAAATATTATCGAATAGGATAAACAAAATGGAGGCTACGGTGTAGTTTGTTTAAACCTCGATGTTTGTGTATGAGGCATTTTCACTCTGTTTCTAGATTTTAAACTCGAAACGCTATTGTACGAAGCAAGATAATTCTCCAGATCGACATATAAAAGTTTCTTGTTTGAATCTGCTTTTAGTCTATTTTATTGTATCCCTCATTTTGTTTCTCTGAAGAACCCAGGCTGAGATGGGTCACACATGCAGAGGCACCATCAACTTGGCCACAGCCAACATTGTAGTAGAGGACTCATGCAGTTTTGTCATTACCAACGGTGGGGCACAGACATACCACCTGAAGGCTGGCTCAGAGGTTGAGCGCCAGTATTGGATCACTGCTCTGGAACTGGCCAAGACAAAGGCCGCCAATATGCAACCTGAATCAGGTTAGAGGGAGTGAAGAACAATCAGTTGAAGCTTTTACTTTTTTTTACACGTGGACACTGCTATTACAAAAGTGTGTGTGTAATTCATTCATGATGATATTGCTTTGTTTTTGCTAATAGCTTTTTCCACGTATCACTTTTTCTCTCTGTCAGATGACTCTGGTGATGATTGTCCTTCACCCCCCACCTCTGAACAAGGAGGAAGCTGCCGTGGAACAGATATTCACTCCAGCCTACGCACACTCAACAGCAAGGTGGATGACCTTAAGACATGCAATGATCTGATCGTCAAGCATGGCTCTGCCCTCCAAAGGTATTACTTTTCAGAATGACCAATTACTTATTGCTTCATGAAAGTGACAATCTGTTTTAAAACTATGAGCCAAATGTTTAGATTTCTGAAAAGTTAAGGGGGGGGGGTTATTCATTGCATCTATAGGTCTTTGTCAGAATTGGAAGGGAATCACTCTGGAGGCGACATGGTGGACAAGATCAAACAAGTTACAGAGAGGGCCACCTTGTTCCGAATCACCTCTAACGCCATGATCAATGTAAGAAAGCCACACGTTAATTGCTGGGGAATGCAGAAATTTGTTGTTTAAGTTCTGATTACTATGTTGCTCTTGGATGTGCACACTTCCAAAGGAGTGTAGGGAATTCTTCACACTTGCCCAGACCCACAGCAGACAATGGCAGAAGGCCTTGCAGGCTGAAAGAGACCAGAGGATAAGGCTGGAAGAGACCTTAGAGCAGCTGGCAAAACAGCACAACCACTTGGAAAAGGCTTTCAGAGGAGCCACAGTACTCCCTACTTCATTAAGCAATGATTCCATACATAACGAAGGTAAGACACTTTCCTGATGGAGCATCTGACTGCTTGAAGCACACACCTGCTATGCCACACGCCCCTGGCTTTAAACCAAGGATTTAGTTCAACCATGGTTTAAGCAAAGGTTTGTTTAAAATCATTCACATTTCATTGTTTCTCATTGTGGCACAGGAAAGGATGACACAAGTGATGAAGATGATGAGAATGAGTTCTTTGATGCTAAACAGGATCCAGCAGAGTTTATTACTGTTCCTGCTGATCCCAAGTACCACAGGTCAACAACTCTGCCTTCTTAATTTTTCAGTTAATTATTTTTTTCATCCCAAATCAGCTTTCTGCTTTCACTTTCATCCATTTCATTTGAAAATTTAATGTTTTTGTTTGTCCATCAGGAGATCTGGCAGCAATGTTAGTGGGATCAGCAGCAGTGAACTTGGAATGGATGATCAGTCGGTAAAAATGAAAACAACAATAAAATAAAATTGTTTTGTGAGCAAGTACTTGTATTGTGCTGTCTTCTCATCTGCAAATCAGCATGTCATAGTCACCTGACCCTTAAAGGCACCACAAGTAATGTTTTGATGTCATAGATTTGTGCTACATCCAGAAGCTTAATTGATACTTGTATTACTGGTGGGAAGAGGATTTTGTGATCTTGTAAGGAGACAACAGGGAAAATTTTAAACAGAAACAAAAGCAGTCTTGTGTTTTGATATCTGTTTTTGGGGCTTAAATTTATTGTCTGGATTATTGATAGTATTTTTAAGCTTACTTCTCTTCTTTCAGCTCGATGAACTGTCCCTGGCCTCAAGTTCAGAGTCTACACAGCCCCTTGAGCTGGAACCAGTTAGACAAAGACGAACTCGGATCCCCGACAAGCCCAACTACTCCCTCAATCTGTGGAGCATCCTGCGGGACTGTCTTGGAAAGGAGCTGTCAAAAATGCCAATGCCTGTAAGAAAGGGGTGCCTTTGTTTACATCCACATGGACCATCAAAGTAGTTGTGAATAGTTGTTAACAGTTTTGTCTTTGTCGTCATTTTCTTACCAGGTAAATTTCAATGAACCCATTTCAATGCTACAACGTTTATCTGAAGACCTGGAGTACTACGAGCTACTGGATAAGGCTGCCAAGTGTAAGAGTTCTTTAGAGCAGCTGTGTTACGTCGCTGCCTTCACAGTCTCGTCGTACTCAACCACCATCCACCGCACGGGGAAACCCTTCAATCCCCTGTTGGGAGAAACCTTTGAGCTGGATCGGTCAAGAGAGTGTGGCTACCGTTCCTTGTGTGAACAGGTACGTGAGAATCATATTAAAAATGTTTCGTGGTACCACTGTTCAACATGTTTGAAAAGTTGCTGTGACCACATCAGGGTTACAACAGCATGTAGGGATGCAACAATTTGAATTGAAAGGTACAATTTTACTATTGTCAGGTAACTGTTTTTGAACCTGCCACAAAACAATCTGATGCTGTGAATATTATATGCAGCGTCAGATTTGTGATGTCCTTTGGGAGGCATATTAAATTAACTGGTCGAATAGGAATAAAACTCCATTAGCTCATTAATAGACCAACTAACATTGCTTAGATCGCTGACTCTTTCTTAATGATCACGCTGACATAAAATCATTTGTTTATTTCTATCAGGTGAGTCATCACCCCCCTGCTGCAGCTCATCATGCCGTCTCGGAAAAAGGTTGGATGCTCAGACAAGAAATAAGCCTAGCCAGCAATTTTAAAGGAAATTCTCTCTGCATCATGCCTTTGGGTAAGTATTCGTGTATGTGTCTTGCCTAGTAGTAACAAAGGACACACCAGTATACAGTAAAAGGAAATTTGACCCATTTCTACAAAGCGGGGATTTAAATGCACTCGCGTTTGATGTGTCTTAAATGATTTCTTCCTGTATAGACACTCTAGATACTGTATATAACTTTATTTGGCAAAGTTATTTCTGCAAGTTCTGTCACCTTTCAAGTCATTTTTCATTATGTCTATGAGCATAGGTGTTGTGTTCTAGCAGGTCAATGCCATTGCCCTCTCTAAAGTTAGTTTGCTGTCTGCAGGTTCTATCCAGTGTATATTTGAGAAGAGCAAAAATCATTACTCTTGGAAGAAAGTAACTACAACAGTACAAAATATTATTGTGGGGAAATTATGGATTGACCAGGTAATACTTTATTTTATTTATTTATTCACACTCAGCTACTGCGTGCTTTGTTCAAAGACTTTTAATAAGGCCTTAAGTCTTGTTGAGCATATGTCCTTTGTCCTCTGTCAGTCAGGGGAAATAGATGTGGTGAACCATAGGACAGGAGATCGCTGCCACCTCAAGTTTGTTCCCTACAGTTATTTCTCTAGAGATGCACCAAGAAAGGTGGGTTTTATACTGTCATTTATCTTACTTATACTAGTCATATACCAAGATGAAGGTCTATATCTCCTGTAATTCCTGTAATTTTGAGTTGATTACATATCATTGTGTGGTTTAGCCAGGCTGAAATCTTAGTCATACTTGACATATTTAGTTATCAATCTGGATGCTAATTGGCACCACAACAACAACAAATTGTGAAACCCTTACAAGGTAATCTACGGTCGATAAACTGATCTTTGGTTGTTACAGCAAGTTTTCAGTTTGGGCTCCATGCTACAATGTGACAGTTGTCATCGAACCTGTGAGCACCTGCAATGCTAACGTCTCGTGAGGCTCTTTCTCTGCTTTCTCAACTGAAAGCTGTGTTTCTCTCTCAGGTGACAGGAGTGGTAACTGATAAAGAAGGAAAAGCCCATTATGTACTATCAGGAACATGGGATGAGAAGATGGAGTTTTCCAGGGTAATGCAGAGCAGTAAAGGCGAGGATAGCACAGAGGGCCAACAGAAGACTGTCTACCAGACCCTCAAAGCCAAAGAGATGTGGAGAAAGAATCCTCTACCGTGAGTTTGTTTTTAGAGACGGTGGGTGGTGAGGAGATAAGAGACACGGTTTGGAAATGAACAGAAATTGAAATTAAAACAAAAAGACCAACATTAAATAATGGACCAGCATCTGAACATTGTTATTCATACAATTGTCAAATTTTGAGAATTGGGGTATGTTTGCTAGGTTTTGACTCTTACAGTATGCGTCACCATAAGTAAACGCATCCTTTCAAACCAATAATGATCACAGATCTTAAAAAATTAAACATTTGCGTACATATTGTCTGTTGTTAATGTGTTGTTTTGTCATCTGTGCTGTCTGGACTCTCTGACTCTGCGATGACCTGCATACAGAGAGGGAGCAGAAAAGATGTACTACTTCTCCACTCTGGCTTTGACACTTAATGAACCTGAAGAAGGAGTGGCACCAACAGACAGTCGGAGACGTCCTGACCAACGCCTAATGGAGGAAGGCCGCTGGGACGAGGCGAATGCAGAGAAACAGAGGCTGGAAGAAAAACAGCGAAGTGCTCGTCGGGAGAGGGAGAGGGAGGCATTGAAGGCAGCCAGCCCACCTGAAGAAGGTACAAGACCAGACTCGATACTTTGCATTGCAAACCGATTAAGATGGATACAATTCACAGTAGCAGGATGAGTTCCTGTTTACATATTGATGTAATTGGATCGTTAGAATATAAGACGACCCGTCGATACAATAGATGAATCACCCCTTCTGATTTTTCGTCTGTCTTTGTCTGCTTGTCTCTGTCTCAACTCTTAAGCTGTCATATTGGATGCAATCAATGATTCAACCTTAAAAAGCAAGTACTCCTCTCTTGTTTTTTTTCTGAACAGTCTTAAAAGGAAATCCACACGGTAGTTTGTTTAATGCCTCATACTGAATCTCAGGTGGGGAAAAAATTAACAACTACCGCTTTCAGTATAAATTGTCATGTGATAAAAGGTAATGTAAGAAAATGACATGGTTGTTTGGGGAGATGTCCTGTACCAGGTGTCCCTGTGTTGCTTCACTCATGTAGAGAGTTGGTTTCCTGATGACTTCAATACACCAAAATGCATATGTACAGCGAAAAGCTCAGTGGTCTAATGAAATGGAAAGTTATCTTGTGTGTATGTGGCATAATAGGAAGGTGCTAAATGTCTCCCACATTTGCAAACAACTCATTCATTAAACCTTTACATCCCTTCATCCATTTTTCTTCCATATAGCTGAAGCAGAAGAGGTTGGGACAGAAGCAAGTGAGTTTTCATATCAGTGCACTTATACATGAACATATAATGTCCTCTTTAAATTGTAACATTTCAAAATAACTCTAGCATACCTTAAGTGGTATGTTAGATGGTATGGTATGATGGGGTATGATGGGCTTTGTACTGAATTGTCAGTTCCGGCTCACAGAGGTCATACAGAGGTCTTCCACTATTTTGTAAACATAATTTTGCTTTCACTGAGCAAATTAGGCTGCCCAGCATAAACAAAGAGCTGGCAGATTTCCAAATGCCCTATGAGGGAACAATTGAAAGGCCTGCGGAAAGCTCCATTATATTTGTTCTTTCAGAAAACCTCGAACTCAACTTTCTGGAAAATGAATAGCGAGAAGCACAAACTGTACAACTCCCATGACCTAGGTCCCTAAGCTTGCTCTAAGAACCGTTGGGTGGTTTGGTGTGTTGCCTTGTTTCATTAATGCATGGGTTTATATCTATTTTATATCTTTTTTTTTCTCCTCATATGTGGTGCATGCAAGTACTTCCTTACAGTTTTCCTTGTTGCTCTTTGTGTCGCCCATACCCATTATTTTCTTACCTTTGCAAAGACATTACGTTCATACCTCTCTCTTTCAGCCTCTTATGAACAGCTCTCCCCTTATCCAAGCAAGTATTCCTCTCATGATATACAGTAGTTCCAGTATTTCTTTAAAAAATTCAAATTAAAACATAATAATTTGGTGTAAATAAGTAAGAACTCCATGTTTATCCTCCATCATTTCCTCCTCCCATCTTTTCCCAACTTGCCCACTCAGTGGAAGGCATGGATAGTCCATTTGGATCTCCAGTCAAAAGCAAGTTACATTTACTTTCTCATGCCCTAGCTTGTATGTTGTGTAGTTTTTAGTGTGTTTTTTTCGGCAACAGTTGTAGCTGACAGCAGAATTAGCAAAATACCCATCATATTGTTTTACATTAGCATTATGTCGACTATCAATCAGAATATTATGGACGTGAGGTGAATGTTAATTGATTATAATCTCTTACTAATTGGTATTTTTCCACTTGCATTGGGGTTTCTGTCTGAATAAAGGATGTCTGAACACTATGCAAGTAGAAACATCAAATATATTTTCAATCTGCACTACCACACACGTCACCTGACGTGATATGAGAGCATGGTTCAGTGGCATCTTAACTCTCATCTCATCAAATCACTCTAAAGCCTTCACTTGTTAAAAGATTTACTTTTGCGTTTTTTTTTTCCAGGCACTCATCAAGACAACTACCAAGCACTGTGGTTTGAGAAGACAGATGATCCTGTATCTGGTGTGACCATGCATGTCTACAAGGGAGGCTACTGGGAGACAAAGCTTCACAGCAACTGGGATATGTGTCCTGACATCTTTTGACCACAGCTAAATCAGCATGTCGCCCTCCAGCGTGTACAGCCTAAACAACTGAGAGGGTGGTGAGACACGCCCTGCCTTAGTTTAGCAAGACTGACGTAGCAAGTCTTCATCTGTTTGACCCCTTTGCTCACTGCCCCAACAAGAGACCTTTTCCCTGAAATCCATTTTGTTCTTTTATATTTTACCCAAATTATGTTTCCTCCCCATTTTAAGTCAAATTGTTTCTGTTAAAACGTGTACATATTCAAATGCAAAAACAGTATTAATGAAAATATCACAGTCAAGAAAATTCAACATAACTTTGCATTGCACCGTACATGACGTTACAGTGCCGTCAGCTCTGTTCAGATGAGTACGCGTGTCTATCCATGAAAACCTGTCAGAAAGTTTGCTTTCTATTTTATTGAGACTATTTATCCACACTGAACATTTATTTCAGTGTAAACACTGGTGACCTTATAACCCAAATGGTCTTAAAAACTTTACATTACGAAAAATGGCAAGTATTTGTGTAAAAATTGTTCAGTTAAATAGAGTTGATTTCTTAGCATTCATTTTGTGTTAGTTTGTTAAAGTGGAGGTATTTTAATAACATTTTAATCGTATAAATAATGATCCTGCTTAATCAGTTCTAGCCTAGTACTGCTAATTCTTTTATTATGAGCAGAACTGAAAGGATTTTAATATTCTACGATTCTCTCACATACATGCACACGCCCATGTTCTAAACGCTTCTCCTGAAATGCTTATTTATTACAGCTCAATGACATTTCTGTCCGCATCAGATCAGGCTGAACTGCACATGCCATTCTTTACTCAGTGTGAAATACCGGTGCCAACCAAAGTATTGGTGTCACCAAATAAAAATGTTAATAGCACTATTTCAGCAATGGAAAAATGCTCGAGGCCTCTTTTGTTCTTGTTTTTTCCCACTTACCCATTTTGAAGAGTCCAACAGTTGACCAGGTCTTTGACAGTGCAAGTTTGCGTTTATTAGTTGTTAATACATTTGGAAAAAAAGCAGTGCATAGACACAGGCCATTTAAAAAGAAATGAAATGTTGATCAAAATCTTTTGAATAAAATTTTCAACAGTTTAGCTGTTTTAACTTCAGTGCACTGAGGGAACGTGACTAAAGTTTGGTCCTCCTGCATTCATTCTTACTGACTTGGTGACCAGAACTTTAGACTAGGTGAGAATTGTCCTTTCCTAAATTACACAGCAGGCTTAGCTTTTTAACGGAGCAACAAAAGAGTGTGAACATGTTTGAATGTAGCACAAAATAAAAAGTATGTCATTTGAGTGTGAGGGCTTTATTGATGAAAACCTGAATCCAGATAATTTTACATTCAAGTGTACTTAAAAGCAAAGCATGGATCTTTAAGAAGACAAAACACGCGATATGTAAAGGCATAAAAGAATTGAGAGAGAAATCTAAGGGCAGTGATGCACTTTAGAAATGCACTGTTTATGTTAAAATATATTGTGTGACGTATTGATCTGAATGTAAATGTGTCTGGTTTCTCCTTAACTCACTAGTTCAAATGATAATTTGTTCAGCTCTTTAGCTATTTCTCCCCATAAAACTCAAAAGATAAATGAAGAGATTGTGTGAACATCTCATTGTACTTAAATGCAGAATGATCGATATCACTCTGCTTTGTTGTTGTTTTTTTTGTCTTAACTGTGCGTAGCTTCATCTTTGCATATATATTATATCTATCTTTTTTTATGCTCCTATTTTTTTCCTGTTTTTCACTTTCACCCTTTCATTGTTATCATGATGCCGCCATGCTGCAGTTTCATGAGAAGTTGACTTAAAGTGATATTGCTCTTTCATATAGTACATCTGTTATTTAACATACTGACCCAGTGTTTGTCATTCTTGTTGTCATTATTTTCCTCCACTATGGGTTCTTTGAGCAAAACTCTTAGCATTATTTTCTTTTTTTAAGTTTCTTGATTGAGGCCATCAATTCTCAATCTTTGTCCTTGTGGGCAACTTCACTGCTGTCCTCACACCTGTTTAGCTAAATCAGGTATGGGACAGGAACAGGTACAAATGAACGATTGATTTATGAAAAAACAAAAACATGATGACATGTTTACTCTGAGATATTCTCCTTAACTGATGATCTTCCTGTGATGTTTGTCCTACAGTTTGTTATAGAAATGTGTTAGATCAGTGGTTCTTAATCCAGATTCTCCATTTTGTCTCCCTTCTCTGTCTGGTTAGGTATATTCACTTCATCAAATTTCAAGAAATAAATTGAATTAGTTTATAATGATGGTTATAACATCATGATTATATTAATGGGGAAACCAAAGAAGACCAAAGGTTACAAAATGTAGTAAATTTTACTAACATTTTTTATACACAGTAGCAGTAGTTTTAGGTGTAGTAAGTAGTAATCACACTGTCCATTTTCTCTCACTTATTCTCTGCCAGTGAATCAATGTTGAATTGTATTATGTAATCGTAATAAAGATTTTCATAATACAAACATGGAAATATGTGTTTATCTTTTGTTAATGAGCCTCCGACAGTGTTTGAGTGATTTGTTGTTTTTTGTTGCTATACACTCTTATTTCTCAAACATCGCATTTTTACTCTTGTTTTTATCTGAAAGTTGCAACATTAGCTTGTTTTCCTGTTAGAAATGTCATAAATCTCAAGTCACATTCATCTGGCTGGTGAAATGAAATGTACTTAAACACAATATTTTCATACAATATCATATCCCACATCTTATATTGAATGAATTTTCTCCTCGCATATCCGATGTTTACCCACATTTGACTATCGACAGAGTTACAATTTGAATTTCGTTTTCTGACATCTGGTACACTGAGCTCTGACCTGAGCGCCTCGCCAGTCCGCTAGGTGGCGGTAACGCGCCAATAAGGTGGTTTGCCAACCGCCATTAACGAGGCATTTCGGTGTTGATAGCAGTAATTGTTGTCAGTTGCTACCTTACAGTAGTAGTACAGTGGTCTTGCTTTACGGAAGCGGTTGGAAGGTAAAACGAGCACTTCCTCTTTGTGACGTCACCGCTTTGTTTACTCTGGTTACCGCCCGTCGCTTGGGCTTTAACAGCAAAAGTTGTTGATCGTATAATCGTTTATTTTCACGGTTTGATTCATTTAAATTAGCCGAGTGAAAATGTCGACATGTGGAGGAGACTGCCCCGACGCAAAGACAATCGATGGACAGAGGTGCAGCTGCTCTTCGTTATCCTACCACATGATATTTGCATATAGAAACAACAAGGATGTTTCCATTTTTTACTTTCCAAAACCATGTAGTGGCTTCATATTTATTATATATAACAGTGAAATTGATTCTGTGAACTCAGGGCGTTAACGTGTGCGCTTACATAACCAAGGGAGCACTTAGCGGCTCTTTGTTTGTGCTACATTAGCATTAGCTCGTCTTGTAGCTCGTCTTTCTTCAGACGTGTCGTTTTGTTCGTCAGAGGATTGCAGTCTGAGCTGTTTTGTTTTTTTAAACTCACTAAGGTCGGAGGGGTCTCTGCCTGCCCCCTCTGCTACGGAAGTGGACGCTCATCCCAAACCCCACAGCTTCAGATACAGCCTGGATTACCCCAGCATCGGACAGTGTATCATCATCAACAACAAAAACTTTGACCGAAGCACAGGTAGTAATTATTCAGGTCACGGGGTCACGATTCTGTACTGTGCGTCTCTGATCGAGCCTGTTCACTCTCCAGACTCCATGTAACTCCACGTTTGTCACATATGGTTGAGTGCGTAGCTAAATGGTCGTCAGTCAATTACGCATCTAAAGTATCTGTTTTTAATATTCAAATTAACATCTGGTCCTGACGTCGATCACTGTGTACAGTTGCAATAATAGCAGAAAATGAATTCTTATAAAACAGACAGAATAAGTGCTTGACATTGGTCACTGTGCTGTAACGATTTCCTGTTTTCATTTCCTGCTTGGCCTGAGAGCTGATGTGAAAATTTACTCTCAATACTGTTTTCACATCCTCACAGGGAACCAGTGCAGGTGTTGTCATGTATGCATGGACGTGTCTTTCTGCTTTAGTCATTAAATGAATCGGCTCGATCTTCTCCGAGGAATATAGGCAGATAGCAAGACTCATCTTCCAATCTATTCCCTTTGATTCGATTTGATTCGGCTACAATCGGGAAGATTTGTGGATATGTCTAGATACAGTAATGTATAAAAATAAGAAATTAGTCAACGGTTTATGTCGGAAACAATATTACTAAAAGTAACTTCACAACTGAAACTGAAACCTTACAGTACAATAGAGTCAAAGAGGGTGAGGTTTCATGTTGATTGGCCTGTGGGCTGATGTAACATGTAAGAATAAGCATTATAATCTATAAAACAAGAAGACCTTAAACAACAAGCTAATAACAAAGGTTCTCCAACACATTCAGGCCTTTGATAATTTAAGAAAAAGCAATACAGAAGTAACATACATGCAACATTGTATTTCAAAACACTGCCAGAATTCTATTTGAGGGGGAGCTATTTGTATCTTGACATTTCTATACAGCAGTTATGTTCAGATTTTTGTTTTCTGTCATGCAACCAGAACAATCGCTCTGTCTTATTTTGAAAGGCATGAATCAACGAAATGGTACAGACGTGGATGCAGGCAACATGATGAAACTGTTTGCAAAGTTTGGATATAAAGTTAAGGTTTACAATGATCAGAGAGCTGAAGACTTGAAACGGATTTTAACTGACGGTACGTAGAATGCATAATTATTTTTTTTTTATATCTCAAATAACCAGCTTTATTAATAAAATAAATAAGTGCTTTTTTTAACTCTCATTCCAGTTTCTAAGGAAGACCATAGTTCCTCAGCCTCCTTTATATGTGTTTTGTT
Source organism: Brotula barbata (assembly GCA_900303265.1). NCBI lineage: Eukaryota > Metazoa > Chordata > Actinopteri > Ophidiiformes > Ophidiidae > Brotula > Brotula barbata. Next base: position 7,010 of record OMNV01029144.1, on the reverse strand, counting down.
GAGTCACGGGGATGAAGGTGTACTCTATGGTACAGACTGTCCAATTGAGCTCAAGAGCCTCACATCGCTTTTTCGGGGTGATCGCTGCAGGTCATTGGTAGGAAAGCCCAAGCTTTTCTTCATCCAGGTATTGTTTGAGTTTGAGTTATCCTCCAGTGATATATTTGGGCTATGCTAAGATAAGCACCACACCTGTAACCACTCTTATTGTGTTTGTGTACACATGAAATAGGCTTGCAGAGGCACTGATCTGGATCCAGGCATTGAAACAGACAGCGGATCAGAAGGCAAAATCATCCCTGTGGAAGCAGATTTCCTCTATGCCTTCTCCACAGCACCAGGTTCACACTCATTTATACCATTGATCCAAATCATTTGTACTTTTCCTATTATATATTATTGTTTCTCTTTTCATTTTAAATTTACTCATTTTGTTAAACATCTCCACACAGGCTACTACTCGTGGAGGAATACTATGACCGGGTCCTGGTTCATCCAGTCACTGTGTGACATGATCAACAAATATGGAAAGGAATTGGAACTCCTGCACATCATGACAAGGGTGAACCACCAGGTGGCAGTAGAGTTTGAGTCAATCTCCAATTTGTCAGGTTTTAATGCAAAGAAGCAAATCCCGTGCATCGTGTCAATGCTGACCAAAGACATGTATTTTACTTGATGTTGTTTCCGGATCAGAGGTCCGTGACCCGGAAGTGGGGCAGCGTGATGATGTTTATCAAATATTTTAGTTAACATTTTCCGTTTTGAGAATCTCTATAAACTGCTGGCATTTTCCTGTGCAAGCTGATGTGATGCAAACCTGCTCACACATTTCACAAGCTTGGAATTACAATGACTAATTTGGGAGGCATAAAGTTTGGAGAGATACGGTTTAAAGTGGTAATCCTTCATCTAAATGTAACACCATTGTTCATTCATATTTTTGTATCATACCTCATATATTGTGCCTAATGGACGTTCTCAAAATTCATGCTGGTGACCTGTTTTATATGACCACAATGGTGACCTAAGTGACTCTACTGTGAATGTATTTTTGTAAACAAATCAAAGTCCAAAATTTTAGAAAAGGCAGAAAACTGTCACTTATTTCCAGAAAGAAGCCACAAAATATCCATCAATGTACACAGAAAGCCCAAAAGTGTCTCACAATTACTTCAAATCTCTGCATGTTTAGATTATTTTACTCATTGGGTGGCGGTTAATCTCTAATTAAACACGATTTAGACCAAGACACTGTTAACGCGTTGACTTGTTTTGGAATTTGGAATCATCTTGCAGTGATTACCCCATGAGATGTCACGGATGACAGGATAAAAATGCAGAAATAAGGATTATCACTTTAAGCTTTTACTACAAAACTATTAGGCGTTGTTTTAAGCATCTGACCTATAAAAGGTTATTATTAAAGTATCAACACAGATGGTCAATTTCACATTCAAATGAGCACGAATCTCTTCAGACAGAAAGATGTTTGGCCTTGTAATTCCAAGATCACTCCTTGTTGTACCACAAGACACCTCTTCGCTGTTTACACTATACACATTTCAGGGACTTCCATAGTGTTAGGTAGGTAGTTATTTATGTGATCACGAAACTATAGATGGACTCATTGCCTGTGACAGAATTTTTATTTTCACTCTGGCATCATGCCAATAACTACCTTTGTTTGTTACCAATTAATTTTGTGTGCTGTGTGTTTGTTTGTGTCTTGTTACTTTTTACACTAGTACGATAGAGCATCTATTATAAACAACACACAACCACATTGGGCATGAAGGACGGAAATTGATTAGTCAGTGAAGTTTGTAAATGCCTGGTTTACTACGTGCGCTGACAATAAAGGCATTATTTGCTCTTAGTAGGTAAAATTGAACAACTGAAGTTACACTATGCATACTCAGGGGACACCAGCAATCCATTACAAAGCACACAATTCCATGTTGGTATTGTTTTTGGAGACATTGTCGTGACTAAAAAGGGGTTTGTTTTAATTTTTTACTACCTGAGAGAATTTCTTTTTAGGAATATTCCTGAATCAAGCCAATCAGTCAACGCTGCGTTTTAAGCTGCAGTTCGATGACTGACTCATACTTGAATTGGTGATTTTAAATGAATATTTTGTTTTCAGTTGTACTTCATGATGCCACTGTGGCATGTAATTATTGATCATTCATTTCTGCAACTATGACTGATTTGGGAGGAAATTTCCCCTCTTGGTACGTTACTCTGAGGAATAATGTACAGCTAATGATGATGAGCCTTATGTCTTCCTTACAATGTGAGACGCAGTACAATGCAGACTGTGGACTATCCCGTTTAGTAATCAAGTAACTGATTGCATTTGGTACTTAAGAAAAAAAAGCTGACCTCAGGTTTGTGTCAAATTGTTCTCCTTGACAATCCTGTTTAAACAGATAAGCTCTAGTTCGTAATGGCTTCACATCTGAGTTCGTTATGTAATGTCACCTCAAAACTATCCTACCCTGGCTAAGTGATGTTTATCCTGAAAAATAAAGTTAAATCACTTTTCAATGTACTGAGTGTTTTGAAAACTAGATAATCATCACCCTGATCTACATGTCCATTCCTACGTTGTAAGTTCGCATGAATATAAATAAAAATATAAAAACAGTTAGTATATGATGTTTTGTATTGAAGCAGATTTCCTCCAGATTTGGCTTGTATTAGGATGAAATGGACCACCATCCTGAGGAAGACTACTGACCTTTAAATCCCTTCTCCAAAGATATTCATCATTGCAAGAAAAATCACTGCAGGCATGTTATACACTTAATTTTTTCATCGTTACTAATAAATTATAGTCATATAATTGGAACAAACAACACATCAAACTTCTCACACGACCCCCTCGGACCATCAGAGAGAAAAATCAGATCCCCACTGAATTTTCAAAAATGGAACATGTTTAATCAGGTGGTGCCACAACGCGTGCGCCGGCGTGCAAATGACGTAGACTCCACACTGAATAACTTGAATACAATTGACGCATTCAAATACTCCTAAAATATCGTAATTCTAACTTACTGCAGTAAAGTTTTGAACGCTGTGAACAAAAAGTGGTTTAAATTGCACAGATTGTCATTAGCACGGCTTTTTAAACGTAAAGACCATAAAAACTAACTATACAACTTATTGACTGACAGTATTTACAGCAAAATAATAAACGAAGCCTGTAACCGTGTAGTTGTTTGAAGGATCTAAAATACGGCTTGAGATGCGCGACTTAGCTACCGAATCCAACTCAGCTCTTAACTTTTAAAAATACTAAGTCCATGAATACAATACAATTATGTAGTTATGTGATTTTTAATACAAATGTATAATAGCGTGGTCACCCCATGTTCCCCATGAGTAACACTTGTCATCGTAAAACGACGCGAAGTGGCAATTGGACAGTTTACGAGGAGCACAAGAACGCAGCACGATTCCTCGCCTTTCTCTCCAGTCCTAAATCTTCTGTTTGACACTTTGGATATTGTTGGCTGCAAGTGTGTGGCAGAATGTGCGTTTGTCTGCTGGTTTACCGTTTTTAGATGGAGTCAATCTTATTTTTCACACCACGGGTCAGTGCTGCGTGTTTCCTCACGCCTGGTGGACAAAGTTATTTTTTAAACATGCAGAGTTTGGGCTGAAACCGGCGGAATGCGGACGCCTTGTCTCCGTCAGTGGTACGGAGTTCTATCGTAAAACATCTCATCGTGGACCTTCACTGAGGACAAATGGATAAGTTCCTGCAGATCTCACCGCACTCTCTGGCTGTGGTGCTGTCGCAGGTTTGCGCGGATGGTGATGAAGAGGACTCCTCATCCTCAGCAGCAGCAGTAGTGCTCTCAGTAAACACGGTCAATATCCAACATCAAACCGGCTATGAAGTCTTTGCTAACTTTAAAGCTGCAAACATGCAGCATTTCTGGAACAAGGCCCTCCAGAGAGCTCTGTCCGAGATTTTCTTCCTGGGATGGATAGATGAGTGCGTCCTGCTGCTCCAGGGCAGGGAGGACAACCTGGATGTCCTCAGGAACGGATGGACCAGGAGGACACTCAGACCACCTCAGGGCTTTGACATCAAGTCCATAGGTAGGCAGCTATTTCAATTCTCTGGACTTTCATGTTTTTTTCTAGAGTTTTTCATAAAATCCACAGGTTTTCTTTGGTTTTATTCCCAGGTTTTCTGCCATTTTCACTGCTGCACACGGTGTTTTTTTAGGTACTTCAGGAGCTTTTAGGATTAAATTTTTATTTTTATCCATTTTTCTGTGGTGGTGTTGGAGGAAATTCATCAACTTCTTTGATACTTTTTGACATTTAATTAATAGAGTCCACTTTAAAGAGAGCTAAAATATTTCATTGTTATTTAGAGGACTTTGTATACATTTAATGGGCCTTTTCACATTACTAACACATGAATAACAGAGAGAAGGCATTAAAAAACAGATTTCCTGTATGATTAAGTTGTGATTTTAAACTATTATTTAAACAATGACATTTTAAAAATCATAACATAATATGTTGCGTAGGCTTAAAAACACAGCGTATGACATCAAATGAAGTTTGAGATGACAGGATTTAGTTTCATTCCGCGTGGTCGTGTTTCTGTAATCGATGGTGGTGCTTTGGGGGTTCTAAGCCAGGACAGAAGGTCTTTGTTGGTTTTCATCTAAATGTACCCAATGATCTATTCTCCTAAATGGAATTCATCCAAAACATCAAGGGACTCCATTCATAAACTACAACACAGTAATCACACCAACTAAGTATAGATCAACCATCAAGATACATCATAGAAGAGATAGACAAAATACCAAACAAATGACTTTAAATGATTTTTAGGACTATACCAGCGATTTAGTACGTTTTACCCCCATAACCTTAAATTATTTGCTTTAAATCTCAGTGTTTTTGATTTCTCGTCGTGTTCTCCCTACACACCGGGCGGCCATTTGTATCAATTTATTTGCATAGAAAATGAAGCAGACTGCATCTATCATGGAGAAGTTTTGCATTTTTGCTTTATTTTCATCATTGTTGTGAACTAAATGGTCTGTGAGTGCAGATTGAGCAGATTGAAAACGTCCGCTAAACACAAGACGATGCAGACCCAAACGAATGTATATGATGACTATGATCGTTCAATCTGCACGATCAACGACATGAATGGGTTGATACACTCAATGCAAATCACAGGCACGGTCTGTTGAAATAATGAAATCACACTGCAAACATTGGTAGGAATTACAGTGGGTATTTGCATGTCATTCAACATGATCTGTCGCCCCTATATGCTGGTTATTGTTTATAAAACTGGTTGTTCGTGCGTAACGTATGAGATCGTACCTTTGAAATTTTACATATCACTGCATATAGTCACAGATGTTTATTACCTGCAAGTTACAAAATGCACAGATTGCGAAAGAGGAGCTCCATCTCACCTCATAACCTCTGAGGCGTCGTGTCACTTGGGATTATGAAGTCAGACCGAAGGAGACAGACTGAAGCCGGGCCCTTCGCTGCTCCAGTTCAACATTCCCACGCTCATACTCATGTGCCCTTGACAAGGCTGTTATTCATGAGTGTGTTGGGACAAGTTTGGACGTTTTACTTTTAATTGTTGCTACCATCATACTTTGTACGTGTGTGTGTGTGTGTCTCAGTTTTCTCCTGTTTGCTTCACCGGCATGCTTCTAGAACATCTGGTCCTGCTCACCCACTGCAGAGACACAACATTGATCAGGCTCTTCACTGCTCTGATTCAAATGAAAATCGCTCCCGACTGCTCATTTGACATTATCAGGTGTCGAGATTGTGCCTGCGTAGCTGCAATCTTAAATTTAAAAATGCTGACAACACCGTCAGGTCTTTAGGAGTCCAAAGGTTGTTGTAGTCAAAAGCTTAAGATAGAGCTTATTGTGAAGAGCTGGTTTATTCCCGTGTGTCTGTAAGAGCTGGTGACATAGCTTCACTGATACTACTGAGGTAAACACCGATAAGCTGTGGAATGTTTGTCTTAAAGCTAATATCTTACCAGACTACATAAAGACTAAACCAACAGAGGATACGTGCCCCCACAGTCTAACTTAAATCAAAGCGAGGCAGAATCAATCGAAAGGTCATTTTGTTGGATGATTTATAAAATAATCATCGCAGCGTTCTCACCCACGAATTTGGAGTCAGAAACATCGATCTGTAATTCAAAACTCTTCTCGTGTAATAAGTGAAATTCCTTGTCGAGATCAGCTCAATCAACTTTTGCAAAAAAATTAAACGTGAATTTGATTTTGAAGCATATTTGCAGTTATTGACGTTGACTTTCAAACTCTGTCTGGTTCCACACTTTTAAAGAGGTTGACATTTTGCCTTATTTTGGGAACAGATAGAGCTTCAGCCTTACTGTAAGTATTCAGAATTCCCCTCATACAGTTTGAATTCTTTTATTCAATATTTCCGTGTACAATGCGCTGCATTGTACTCCAGCCTGATACAAAGTTTGGCTGTGAGAATCTGTGTGAACCGTTTTTTACATGCATCGCTGTTCACTGTTTACAAGAGGAGCTGTGGAATTTCTGTCATCCATTAAGGACATAGAAACTGGGTCAATTTTGGCATATATCTTAAAAATCAGTAAAAAAAAATCACTACAATCCTGCATGAACAAACTCATAATTGTATGTAAGGCCTTACCAAGGTGATAAGGATGATGGAATAAATCAGACAAAATATGATTACGATATTTTTTACAGTCTTGCCAAGCAGTGCTCAGTGTTGTTCGATAGATTTTGCTGCGTCAAGATGTTTACTCATATAGCGCTTTAACTCACATGACCACCGCAGCATCACACAGTCCGGTTAAATCCACAAACTCTGATTAAGACTGGCAGACAGTGACTATTAAGCACATTTTGACCAGTGTACAAGATGTATTAAGTCCTATTTTTCATTCAATATGCACTTTATATTTATAATTACAGATC